>VXCM01002187.1:0-53190 GCA_014773175.1 Lucifuga dentata | reverse complement strand
TTAAAAAAAAAAAAAAAAGACTAAGCCACATTTTGTACTAAAGATGGAGTTCCTCTTAGGGAACAAAACATAGGCATAGATTTAGGTATAAGTAGTAGGGCATGTCCCCACCAATGTTAATGTGCCACTGAATAGTCCCTACCAATATTTTTATTGGGTAAAGTTTGTTTTATGTTAGCTGTTCATCACATTCACTACTTTAAAACCATTCAATGCTATGTGCCGCAACCTTTAAACACTAATCACTGTTGTATCTTCATCTTACCTCTGCCAGCATGATACAAGCAATAATTAATGCTTTTTTTTTTTTTTTTTNTTTTTTTTTTTTTTTTTTACCTTTTCCACTTATGTATTTAATCAGAATGCATACTGCACTTATTGTCGCTTAAGTTTTGCATAAGGAAGTGCAGCATCCACCGCAGATAGGGAATGTTGGAAAAGTCCTTAACAATATATATAAAATATCTGAATTATTTATCCTGTATATTACTCTAATTTGACTGGTTGAATGGGTAAAGTGTGTTTGTTGTGGGTGGGGCCTTGACATATCAGTAATAGCTACTGTAAATCATTTTTTTTAAAAAGCTAAGCTGAGATTTGTCTTTCAGTGCGTTGATTTGGGCTACATGATTCAAGAGTTTCCTCTAGCTAATAAAAGGATGTATTGATCACAGATCCACTACAATGCTCAAACATTAATCATTAAACCATCATACATGATACATGAAGTTCATGTCCTGTTTAGCTGTCATTAACTGGAGGTCTGAGCTGTTGTAAAAATGCCTTGATAGTAGAAGTTTATTATCAATGCATTATCTGCAGGAATAATTGATACTGCAGCAGATGGCACCAATTCAGTCTTTAGTGATTCTTTCATATCGTAGCATTAAAATGAATGCGAAGCTACTTAACAGGTGTTTCTCGTGTCTCATGAATATGTAAGATGGCAGGAAGACCAGGAATACATTTCATCTATACAGGGAGGCAGGGAGGGTGATGTAAGAAGAATTTATGCATAAATATGATGTAACAATTAATGCAAAATGGAAACTTATTGAACTGATGAAGAGTATAAACATAAACTCGAGCAATAGTGAGAAATGAGATGATACACAACTACAAATGGCTAAAGTCTCATTCCAAAGAAAAATGTTACCCGATGATTATCCTAGATTTGAAGTTTAGAATAAACATTTTTTCAGTGTACATTTTATATGTTTTTAATGGTAGATAAGTTCTTTTTGGGGTGGCAAAGTGGCTCGGTGATTAGCACTGTTGCCTCACAGCAAGAAGGTTCTCAGTTCAAATCCAACTGGTTCCTTTCTGGATGGAGTTTGCATGTTCTCCCCATGTCTGCGTGACTTTCCTCCCAACCTCCAAAGACATGCAGGTTAGGTGAATTGTAAACTTTAAATTGACTACAGGTATGAATGGGTTTGCCTGTCTGTGTGTTTATAAGTCCTGTGATAGGCTGGTGGGTCCAGGTGTACCCTGTCTCTCGCCCAGTGACCGCTGGGATAGGCTCCAGCCCCCCACAACCTTGATTAGGATAAGTGGGTATGGATAAGTTTGTTTTGCTGCAGCCAGAGCAAGTCTGTACAGAATAAGCGGCTATAAAAAAATAGATGGATGATTGGCTTTCTTGAAAAAACCTGATGAAAGATGAAATTACAGAGCTAATTAAGCTTTTAAGTAACAACAGATGTTTTCTTTTTATACAATATAATTGAGTTTATATAACCAGTTTCACTTTGGATTCAGTCTTGAGTGTTCGTTTTAGAATACACATTTGCGTGCATGAGGTCTGTATGTCTCTGTCAATAAACAGAGTCTTTGAATTGTCAGTCAGGCAGTTAAACCCTCTTTCTGAGCGAGCGGGACACTGTTATCATTGAGGACAACTTGTTATTGATTAGTTCAAAACTCATATCATTTAATTGTATTGAGTCTAAATAGGGACCTTTGTTGCAGGTTGTCCCATCTCCATTTTATATCTCACCATATTTGCTGTCTCTCTCCATTTTCTGATACTACTGCTTCAAGATACAGTCATATAATTTATGGATGTTAAACCCAGAAGGAAACTGGAGTGTGCACACACACACACACACACACACACACACATACACACATATATAGGTATATATACACATACATACACATATCCCTCATACATATTTTTGGCCTGAGATTGGCTCTACAGAGGGAGGATCTCATTAAACAGCCATCTTATGACGAGTACAAAATTTTAAGTAACTGCCTCATCTCATGATGTAGCCTAAACTCAGCTCTGGAGTGTGCAAGGAGCATGGACAGCAGCAGTACTGCGGCAGCACTCCATTCAGCACATTGTACTGTAATATTGTAAATTCAAGAACCATTTTAAATATAGATGAGCTCGTTTCTATAGATATAAATGCACAACATGGTCAAAAGATATTCACACCCCTCAACATGATGTCCCAATATCATTGTTCCAAATCCATGGGCATGTAGATTTTGGGACATGGATGCAGGGTTTTGCTTCCGTTCAGCCATAAAACCAGAAGATTATTGAGTTTGAGCACTGTTTAAGGCCTGGCTCGCACTCTACATTCCAATTCATCCCAAAAGTGTTAGATTAACTTGAGGTAATGGCTCCGTGCATGCCAGTCAACTTCTTCCACACCTAATTCACCAGTAAATGAGTCAGTCTACTCATATGATGGGGTGTCCACACATAATTTCATATGTACAGATGAGCATTAGAGACTGTAAACATAGGTCAAATGTTTTTGTGTGTGTGTTTTTTTTTAATTCAAGGTAATGGAGGTGGCAGGAGCTGTTGAAGATGTTTAGACCCTGATTGAGTATAGACACAAAAAAAAAAAAGTAAACAGGCTTTTCAGTTGTTTGTTGTTGTCTGTTTACAGTATTACCACCTCTAGGAGGATCATTTTTCTAAGTCCTCACAATTTCAGAGATTGAATTGTGATCTGTGTTGATTTGTGGTTTCCTGAGTACCAGCCCAAAACCACCAGGCTGAAGCACAACAAATAGACCTGTATTATTATTGCACCATCATTCATACAGTAAAACTATTTGGAAATGACACTGACATACGTACATGCGTACATGCATGAAGACAACACCTTCAGAAACTGCATACATGGAGTTTATGTATTGAGGCGCGGTTAGCAGGCATCTCGTAACGCATTCTGTACAGGTGTCACAGTTGTTCGTCTACATCATGATAGCATCTCTCCTTTGTTCTTCTACAAAGTTCCTCCACGGGAGTTCAGACAGGCACGCACGCACCAGTTGCATCATAGACACGGCTTTCTAAATCCGAAATGGCTCGACTGGGGAATGTAGATGCCAATTACACCTCATGGAATATGCATGAGCCAAGATACTGCCATTGTTCTCTCACACCTTTTGCTTATTATTGCATCCTGTTTCTTTCTCTGCTGAGAGTCGGTGGGCAGGGTTCCACATTGTTTTATGTTGCGAGCGAGGCGCTGTGCGAGATAATCATTGTTAATTCATCATTCTGACATGCTAACAGGGAGGCGATAAACAAAACAAAGAGATAATAGTGTCTACTTCACAGGCATGTTTTTTTACTGTACTTCACATCTGCACTCTATGGGACTCTCAGACAGGGAATGAAGGTAAATAAAAGCAAGAACAATAACTCATGTCATAGCATTTATGTGTCACATGTTCCTGATGTTTGTAAAGCTGGTAAATATTCCTCATTTAATAATAAAAAGAACAGGATCAAAGTAAAAGAGGTTTATTTAATATTCTGCACATTTTAAGTTCTTTTTTAATTTATTCCTTCAGCTTCGCGCCCAGTGGAAAACAAGTTGTGTGAGGGTCCCATCCCCAACAGGTCCCAGCTGTGCCATATCCCCTGTCCCATCGAATGTGAGGTGTCGCCATGGGGAGCCTGGGGGCCGTGCACGTTTGAGAACTGTGAGGATCAGGCTGGAAAGAAAGGTACATAGGCATGTTGGAAATAGGCTGTATGTTGTAAGATATTTGACCATCATCTGGGGGAGTAAATGTTACGGTATATCCATCCTTTATTTGTTTTTAAGCAAAAGGCATTTTTAATATACTCTCTGTACATTCAGAAGGTGTGTGAAAGCATCGTCAAACCTCCTTCTTCTGCTACATATTGTTATTGCCATAGTTACATTTCAGACTTATTAAGAAGGGAGAGTTTTAGAGAATATCTGTTAAATGCCTCCAAAAATATATATGAAATATACAGTATGTGACATGTCAGTGGGTGATCCTCCAACTGCGCTATAATTAATATAAATATTTTTATATGGCAGTTTAACAGCAGCACATTATAGTGTGGAGAATATTAATAACATTTGTTTGAGCTCATATAACATACAAAGAATTGTGTGAGCTATGTTTGATATTTAAAGAACAATTTAAGGCAAGGCAAGTTATTTATATAGCTCCATTCAGACACAAAGGCAATTCAAAGCACAAAACTAAAAGACATACATTCAATATAAGGAAAAGGAAATAAAAATATATAAAATGAAATCAATAAAACAAATGCTTTAAAAAGGATGAACGAAAGTTTTTACAAAATTGAAAAACGAGTTAAGGGTTTGACTTGTGCACTTAAGCCTGTAAAATTATAGGATGGCTTCTACATGACTTGTTTAAACAATTCATGCACTAGACCAAGATTAGCTTGGCCAGTTACAACTGCAGACTTGAGTTTGGTCTATGAGGGAACATCTGCCAGGTCTGCAAAGGTTTCTCATATTTCCACCAATAAACATGAGTGGGAGTAGATGCCAGTGTGGGCTACGATCAGCTCTGCCAGCAAGTTACTTGTTTTATGTAGAGTGCAAACTATAGAACACATGTCATACATATTTTATAGAGGGTTTGTAACTCCTGTCTGTTTCTGCCTCTAGGTTTCAAACTGAGGAAACGACAGATCATCAACAAGCCAACTGGAGGGCCAGGAAACTGCCCACACCTGGTGGAGGCGGTGCCGTGTGATGACCCCACTTGTTACGGTTGGCAATTGGTCAGCCTGGATCAGTGTGTTCCTGAGAACGACAAGCCATGCGGCCCAGGCACACAGCTGGCACAGGTCCAGTGTGTCAACAGCAATGGTAAGGTGGAAGATTATAATGTTGTCGATAATCAGTAGTACTCTACATAATTGGCGGAGGCGGATACTTGCAGCCAGAGCAGCATTCTAATGTGCCGTGCTGAAGCAATCCATTCCTATCTGTCCTACTTATCCCTGCTGCCTCCTGCTCCCTTTTGACCCTCCTTTATTAACAACAAAGAAATGCAAATTTCACCTTAAGTTACACAAAAAGAAAAGATCCTGCACTGTTCAAGGTTACGTCTTTCCTGACCATCAGACTCTACATGGGGAGATTTTCATGGCTAGACCCCCCTGTTAGCCAAGCTGCATCATTCATCAAGCGTGTGAGGAGTTGTCTTAGACTCCTCTCCATCCTTCCATCCTCTGCCCTCTGCACTTCTCCCACTTTAACGCTTGCTTGATTCTGCATTGCCACCTCTCTCTTCCTGTCTCTCTCTCTCTCTCATTACACTCTTCCACTCTGCATGCACAATTAAACCTTATTCGCACTAAATCAAATCAGTCCTCAGTGGCCCTGGGTCTCCGAGTCACTTGTGCCCTTTTCTGCTCCTGATTTTTACCACTGCTCTTTATTACTGTAGCTAACAGCACACAGAGGCTTTTCAATGCTTCTCACCTTCTTTTAGACTTAAAGTTGTGGACAAATGATGAAAAAAAATAAGCTACAACACTGCTTCTTCCCAGCAAGTTGTGGATTATGCTGTGTATCATGCACTATGTATTTATTCAGCATATAAATTGTGCTGCAGTTGTTGAAATGTCATCTAGCTTGAAATATAAATGCGATAAATCTTAATTTCGTGCCTATCCTGCGATGACCTTTTTCATGTATTCCTACTACAGAACCTAATATGTCCATCTAGCGTCTCTCCTAAATCAGAGAGCATACATCAGCTGCAGAAATTCAGCAACGTTGGTTTAGTGGATTCCGCCCCCGCCGCCCCCCTGCACTGAGAACTAAGAGAAATTCTACACTGTTCTTTCTCCCCTGACTTCGCCTGATTGATCTCCCCCTACCTTCGCTCCCTCATCTGATGAAAATTGATTTGTTCTGTTTGGATTTTTCGCTCCACTTTTTCGCCTTAGAGATTTTTCACCGCAATGTCAGCTGTATATATTCTTCGAGTGTGTCCCAGACATAAAAGAAAAGGCCACACAGCCAGGCCCAAGACAACAGGCGAAGGTCGATATAAATGTTATTGAAACTGGCTGTGGATATTCCCCATGCTGCCTGCCTGCCAAGTGAGGTGGGGAGCCGTTTCGTCTCTGTACGCTGAGCATGGAGGTATTCCTCTCATGTTCTCTTCATTCATGTTTTCTCTGTGTGAGTCTGGAAACTGCTGGGGTCCCCTGTCACTTCACATTTTCATGCCTTCTGAGTTCAGTCATGATTGTTTCACTGCATATCCGTCAGTGACATCTTAATGCAAAGTCAGTCCTGCTCTGACGTTTGAAGCTCAAGCAACTCTCCACCGCCTGAAATTGCAAAATCGACCATCGAAAGGTTTTCTTGGGTATATACAGTTCTTAGAGGAAAAACACTGTTTGGTTCTTCTGGAGCACCTCAGCCATTTAAAGCACAGATGGATATGTGGGTTAATATAATCCACTCATGGCTGATGCTTGGAGTTTATTCATAATACATGGACTGTAGTGTACTAATGTAGGAATCCCACATGAATTTCCTCTTTCCATGTTCAGTTCTGCTTTAGTATGCATATAGAGCAGAGTCAGTATGAATATTCTACAGATAATCCATAAAAGGGTTCTTTTTAGATTACCGCCAACCAAACATTTAATCAACTGCCATGTCAATAGGAAAACACAAGTGAAATGTTATGAATTATTTCGGATGTGAACCACAGTTTGGCTAAATCCAGGAGATAAACCCAGTAATATCAGACATCATTAGCATCACTGTGTTTGGACAGCCTACAGTGCACAGTATGCAGTGTAGGCTGCTTATTGTGTATATTTTGAAGTATTTTGATGCCTTCCTAGATTCATTGATTCCATTTATACAGCTGTGATCAAACGTCATCAAACGATGTTTTGCCAGGTCATATTCACAATAATCTATTTCTGTGCCTTCGGCAGTCTAGCTTTAACTGAAGCTGCACAGGCTGGTGGCTCCCAACATCAGCAAGAGATATAAACTATAACGATGAATATAAACTTAGTAGCTATTTTATTAGGTATACCTGTACTATCCAATGCATTCCAAAACAGATGCCTTACAATAAGTCCAACTTAATGAAGATTATTATGTTATGTGTCCGCTGCCACTGTGTCAGAGAAGTGCAGATTGAGCTCTGTGGTAAAATGTATATTCTGTCCCATGTGTTTAAATAAGGGGTGGACAAATATTAAACACACCATTTAATATAATGACATCCAGTATAATGCTGATACAAAGTACACCCTCATTATGACTTTAGAGTAGAATCAATCAATTCCGCAGCAACGAACAAAAACTATACCTTTATAAGGAGGGCTGCACATAAGCCATACGCATATGCATGCCCTCAAAGCGAAAATGCATCTCCAAGGTCCCTTAAATGCTCATTTGCTTACCAGCCACTAGAAAAACAGAGAGAGAGGTCATGAACAGTTTCTCTCTATCTTTCTCTCTGCTGCATGTAGAGAGCCACATCTCGCTTCTACTTATGTGCAGCAGCACAAAAATAGCCCATCCTCACTACATGTTTTAATGCAAATTGTGATGAAATTAAAGAGGTGCTGTTAGTTTGGGAGAGCACACACGCTGCATTGACAGTCAAGGACTTGTTTGTGCATCTGCATGCACCCTTATGCTTTATAAACAAGGCAGCAAAAAAAAATGAATTCAGACATGCCAGAAAGCATTTCAATATAGATCCACTGGTGCTCATGTTAGTTCCAGACTGAAAGAAATACGTGCATTGCTTCTTAAAGGTAGGATCTATTGGAGGGTTGTCGTATTAGATTGTACATCTAATAGTGTGTATTTTCTTCAGTTATTACTGTATTACTTAGAAATCATGTAATGGGATGTGTAGTTACCCAACAGCATGCCAAATTCACAAGTCTGGTGACTAAGCAGTGCAATAGTGAAGAGAAAATCCAGGTCAAGTTGAAGTCTTGATAAATCTAATTTATCGAATTTGTGTTTTGGATTTGAATCATTATGGAGAATGTTCTTACCATGGAGTCTTACGGAAAACAAACATCTTAAGAAATCAAGCCCATCTTTACACTTTTGAAGTGGGCTGTGTACTTGATACTTCTCCATCAATTAAGCCACGCAGCTGTTCATCTCCAGTTTCTCAGCGACTCCAACTGTCTCTGTAAAATGTAGTTCTGATTTGATAGCATCATTGTTGGAATTAATATCTGAGCCTTTCCATTTTATTCTTTATTGGCCAAGTTTCCACCCAGTGCATCTCCATCTTGGCAGGTAAGCTTTCTGCAGCTTTATAAATCTTCCTTCTTTACAGTTTCTGGTTTGGGGTTCACACTTTTCCCATTAGATATTTTGATAAATGTGCAAAGGATGTGACTACAGGGGATACTACCCGGAATTTACTTTAGGAAAATGACTCTATAATAAGTTGGAGATTGAAAATGTGACACTTTACTTTGTGGTGACTGTGATTTAGGCTGATAATCATCCCTCTCTCCCAAGCTTCACGTTATATTTAATTACCATTTTTCTTTAAGGAGAGGAGGTGGACAGAAGTCTGTGTTCGTCTCTTCCGGCTCCGGAGCCTGTGGCCTGTGATGTGCCTTGCTCAAGGGACTGTGTGCTCAGTGACTGGACCCCATGGTCTACCTGCTCTCAGACCTGCTCCAGTAAGAACATTGAGGGCAAGCAGATGAGGACTCGCTCCATTCTGGCCTACAACGCTGGGGAAGGTGAGTCCCCAACAGTCATCTTCTGCACCGTCGTCTATGGAAATATATGTAGATGAGGCTTCGATTTTGGCTTAGTCATGGCCTTTGAAGTCGTCCTTTGCTGTCACCTACTGAATGTCTGGATTTCACACTTGTCTGCATGTGCATTTGTCCTTATCTCTAACAGCCCTCTTATCTGTCCTGGCGATTATTTCTGTTTGTCTGTCTCCTTACCTGACACTCAGTTTTAATCTCTTTCTAAGATGTTTTCCCCTGCATATGCTTGTTCTCTCTGTGTCTCCATCTGTCCATCTCTCTCCATGTCTTCCTGTGTCTTATCTGGGTGTTTTTGATTCCTCACAGTAACTGCGATGGTAGTGGCATGGATCACAGTGATGGAGGGTAAAATTTGTAATTAAAGTTCGCTGGTGGCTGTTTAACCTCTAGCTATGTGTGTGTGTTCACATAATAAAAGTCTTAGCTTGTTTTGTGTGATAGTAAATACTACACATTATCATAACAGCCTTAGGGTGACTTATAATTGATTTACTTCCTTTCTCAGTCAGTAGTGCTGCAGTCTGGCCTTGTTGATCATGTGTAAAATAGATTTATCATGTTAGCTGTTTGTTGTTGTAAGTAATATGAGCTTTTGCATCTTTAAACTGTCACATTAACATATCGAATATATGTATTTATTTAAGGTCTTTCACGGGTGCCGAAGTTTCCAGAACTTTTTGGTAAATCTTTAACAGTAGTGTGGTAGTTGTACTGTACTTTTAGAAAAAAAAAAAAAAAGGAAAACTGTTGGAAACCCTTCACCCTGTGGTATTAACATGAGAAACTGTAAACCCTGGAGAAAGTTAGTTTTACCTTTCTATGTCTGACCACCACAGTAGGACATTATGGCGCCCTTTCCACTTTGCTTAAAAAAGTTGCTGGATTCTGCCTGCATTATAATCAGGTCTCAGTTAAGTGAGCCACGAGCTTCATCATTCGTAATAACTTTTTTTGCATGGGCTGTCTGCATTCTAGGTACATGCATGCAGGTACCCATTTATAGCAAGTCGCAAGTGCCGATTCACACATTTATCAAACACGGGAAGGTCATTTTATCCCAGCTGAATGGATTGCATTTGACACCTGGTTAGTTTTAACTGAGATCTGATCAAAATGTGAATCAGACCACATCCATGCGGTTCGGCAGGTTACATTGAATTCCACTCACAAAACCTTCTGCACACATGTACTCTTTGCACTTTCCTGATCAGCATAACATACCTGGATACAGATAGCATGTTAATTCAGGATGTAAACGGGGTCTTTACTGTGGTGGTATTGTCTTTCCTTACTTAGTCACATTGTTTTGGACACAGTTACTCAAGAACAACGTATGTCTGAATATAATATAGATTAGGTTGACTTTAGAGTTCCATACCAAATTTTTATTGCTCTTCTATTGCATATTACTAAAGAAAAACATTTTTCTTTATAACTACTAACAATTGAATCTCTAAGATACAGAGGTTATATTAATATGTTGACATAGATATATTTGCATTAGCTTTATTAATGACTTCATTAGTGTAATTGCTAATAGCTAAATTTTAATGCCATGGTGATTATGGAGGGATATTAGAAAGCTCAAGTGCCTCTAAATGTTGGACACCCATCAGTCCACTGAAATATATGTCAAGAAACATGCTAATGTCAAATGCTTCAGGTATCTGCGAATCCAATTAATTTCTCCTTCAAAAAACCTTTTTGTGTACCTTTTTGTTAACCCTGTGATTTTCCCTTTGTAGAACACACTTGTCTAATTTATTCTGCAGCAACAGCTCTGGTTCATTTGAGGCACTCCATCATGTTAGTGTTGAAAATGCCATCGACAAGTTGTTAGTCAGCTAAGCTGGCATGGCTCAGTCAGCATAAAGGAAGTCAGTCTCACTTATCATTAGGGTGAGATTTGTCTGAGTTGGCAGTCTGTGATTCAGGCCCAACTATGTGTGCACGCCGCTCATTATGGAGCTGACTCTCTGTCAACTCAGGCAAAGAAATACAGGTGTGGAGGATTCCCAGTCCCACAATGCCTCTCAATCTCTGCTGAAAGCCTTAAGTGTCCACAATTACTCTAAACCGGATGGTGCTCTCTCAGTCCACTGACCCCACGGCTGACTGACTGTCACCTCAGAAGAAAAATGAGAGGGCAGCGAGCACAAAGAGAGAGGGGGATAATAATGGCATGGGGGGTTCAGAAAGCATTAAAAAAAATGCAGGTTGTACACACTACAGTAGTACATTTAATGGCCAGACTGTGACTTACAATTGGGTCAAGCTTTGAATCTTGCAGCGGGCGTTGCACTCCTCTCTTAGTCATAAACAGTCATGAGCTGGAGTGGATAAATGCGACATGTTCACACATCAGTGGCGCATCTAATATGACGCAATCAAATTTTTCTTTTCTTCGTCTTTGTATTTCCAGGTGGCGCCCTGTGCCCAAACAGCAGTGCACTTCAGGAGGTGCGGAACTGTAATGAACACGCCTGTACAGTGTACCACTGGCAGACGGGGCCCTGGGGGCCTTGCACCGAGGACCCCTCAACATCGGCCCTCAACACCACCACAAGTGTCCGTGTTGGTGCCAGCAGCGATGGCCAGGGCTCCTGCTCCATGGGAATGCAGACTCGCAAAGTAATCTGCGTCCGGGTCAACGTGGGACAGGTACCACCCAAAAAGTAAGGCGCTGTTGTTTTGGAGCTTTTTTGCTTCTACTTTTAATTAAGACACATTTACCTGATCAAAGTGTTCCCTCTAAACCAGCGCTGTCTGGTTCTGTGTATACAGATTGATATTCCAGTGAAACAGTGCAGCAGCAGAGTAAGGTTGTTGTTTCCTCTGTGATTGTAGGCATGCAAATCAGCTTCTGCAGTGTTTGGTTGAATGAAAACTGCTCACTCCTCCTGGAATCGACTGGCTTAAAGCAATCATGTGCCATTAGAATCCGAGAACATGCAGGTTTTCATTTCAAACCGTCTCTACAGCAGCAGATTTGACTGATTTTTACACCTTCATCAAAAGAGAGGAAACTAATCAGTGAAATCAGCGGGTGTATTTCAAAGAACAGAGAAGGAGTGGTTTTGTTTTGCGTCTTGCTGTGTGTGTGCAAGTTTTAAGACATTCATAAGGGAAAAAAATTTAGTACCCCTTTATTTCATTGCTAGTTGGGCTGATCTGTGCACGTCTGAGAGGATGAGTGAGGAAGAGAAAGCAAAAAAGCGTAGAGATGTCTGCACCACAAACAGACAATCTGAAAATGCAGGAGATTATAACTGTAAGTAAGAGGTTTTAGAAGAACATCAGTGAGGAATTGTCCATGTTCAGATTGACACGCTGGTGTTCTTCATACCTGAGTGACACTGAGAGCCAGAAAGATTAAAAAAAACAAAAACAAACGAAGAGACATGAGACAGAAGAAACAGAAGAAAGAGAGACAGCAGCAGTGGAAAGGAAAGTGACAGCAGGAGAGAGAAAGTGAGTCAGAGAAGAAAAGAAGATGCTGACAGAGCTTGCGAGGAAGATGAGGAAACTCTACGTGAAGTTCACTCCCAATCCATATCTTCTCTTCGCAGGCGACCACAGATAAATAAATAATCACTCTGTCCCTGAAAGCTTAATTAATCCTGCCGATTTGGGCTCCAGTAATTTATCATTGATGATAATGACAGTAATTAAATGGAATTGATGCTTTAAGGCAATTTAATCACCAGGCAGATGAGAGTCAAGATGTTTGTGGCTGAGCTCTGAAGACCATGCTGCACCATGCACCCTAAAAATACACTGATGCTTTTATTTCTAAAGGACAATACTGGTGATTTTGTGTGTTTGAGTCCAATATATACAACTCACATACATGTTACATTACTGATGCTAGCTGTGGTTACATGGACAAATATTTCTTCAGCCCAACTGAAATCATTCTGATTAGAGATCCCAACGTAACTGTTTACATGGACGCTAAATAAAGTGATCCGATAAGATGTGCGTTTACATGCCCAAAGCATTTAATTTGATTTGATTTGATTTTGATTTATTTCGAACATGCTGAAATATGCAGAACAAATATACAAAAAAACAAAACAAGAGTAACAAATAACATGTAACATTAATATATATCAAACTGTCAAAACACAGTTTCTTAGGTCAATATAAACATCAAGCAAAATATATATATATTTTTTTTTTTACATACATTACATATTCGAAAAGGAGTAGGAAGAAGTATATACTTATTAAATCCTACCCCTTCTCCATCATTCAAACAATTTTCTCAAATTTTAACATGTATACAATACATAAACAGACTTACTAACACTAAGCTACTACTCCGTATCCATCCAAAGCTACTAATCCAGTCAATCAGACATAACTTAACAAGTACCTCCCGCTCCTACCAACCCATCCACTTCACTATACCTCTCAAAAATTATCTTTTTGTACATTTTCTTAAATTGATATATAGTTTTACTCTGTTTAAGTTCAGTAACCAAACTGTTCCACAATTTCACCCCACAGATTGAAATACACATACTCTTTATGGTGGTACAAACACAACAATTTTTAAAATTGGACTCTCCCCTTAAATTATAGCCCCCGTCTCTGTCTGAGAACATTCTTTGTATGTTACCTGGCAATAAATTATTTCTTGCTTTGTACATTATTTGAGCAGTCTTAAATTCTACTAGATCTGTTAATTTCAATAAATGTGATTTTAGGAATAGTAAATTAGTGTGTTCTCGGTATCCCACATTATTCACTAATCTAATGGCTCTTTTTTGTAATATGCATAAAGAGTGTAAATTGCTTTTGTATGTGTTACCCCAAACCTCTACACAGTAATTCAGCTATGGTAAAACAAGTGAACAGTACAGAATGTGTAACGCTTTATGATCCAAAATGTCTCTTGCTTTTCTTAGAACTGCAATACTCCTTGCCAATTTTTCTTGCACATGTTATTTGGGGTTTCCAGCAGATTTTGTGGTCTAATGTTACACCCAGAAATTTATTTTCATAAACTCTTTCAATGTAAACATTATCAATCATGACTTGCACATTAGTTTTAACTTTACCATTTCCAAACAGCATAATCTTTGTTTTGTTCAAATTTAATGATAGCTTGTTTATGTCAAACCACTGTTTTAATTTATTCATTTCCGTTGTGATCACCTCCAAAAGCTGCTATAAATTCTCCCCAGTACAAAAAATGTTGGTATCATCTGCAAATAACACAAATTTTAATATATGTGATTTGTGTTATTTGCAGATGATACCAACAAAATCAGAATATAACATGCACAAAGTGGTTCCCCCCGTTGTGAAGCGTCTAATCTGCCAGAAATACAGGAGAAGAAGAAGAAGAAGTTTTTTTTTCCTAACGTTATTGAGAAAATTAAATTCATTCATTCATTCATTCATTCGTTCATTTGTTCTGCCTGTTAATACAGTTTTCAAAATGGACCCACATCGTGTCCTGGGAACAGTATTTGTGCTTCTGCTTCTGCAGTATTTGTATTCAGTATTTGTGCAGCAGAAGCACAAATACTGAATACAAACACTGAATACTGAATAACTAAGCATTGTTATTCAGCGCAATATTTTCCTATCGAACAGATTATGAAAGATTTAAACCACCCCTTTCAACCCGGCTGAAAATTCCTTCCGATCGGTCCAGATAGGGTCAGTCTCTTCCAACTGAGGTGGTTACATGAGGCATTTTTATTCTGATTGGGCTATTACTCTGATTATTAGCGGAATATTAGGGTACATCTAAACACAGCTAATGATTTCAGAAAATATACTACCAGAGCGGTAAATTTTAGAATTTTATTTATTAACTTCCAGACCGCCATTGGTTTCAGTTCATTCCAGCACGCTATTAAAATCAATGTGTAGAGACTTGAAACATACTTGAGGTTGGTAATCCATCACAGCGAACACGATGTCGATTACATTTCATTTTTTGTCGAAGTAACTTTTATTTAACTGGTCCAACAGAGCTGTACAGAAGAAAATGTATGTTTCCATCAGGGAATATAGTCCCAGGAGAAGATGGCTTTTACTGAGACATTAAAACCATTCGGTACGTGTTAGAAGGAAAAACACTGAATTTTAAGGTGGGTGTATCACCTGAACATTTGATTTTGAAAGATTAGGGGATTTAACAAAACAACAGGAAAAGTAAAATACAGTTTTGTGTTTTGGAAATTGTTTGACAGTGATGTAACGTGTATGCAGGTACTATTTATTAAGCTTAAACATGCTGAATCGCTGGTACGGTCGTTTAAGTTGAGTTCCAGTTATGCTTGACTGACAACTTGACAGGAGAAGTTGGAGGAGCTTATCTTGCTAAAATGATAAAGTTGAAGAAAAAACCCCCCCAGAAATGTTGCAATATTTATTGACAGCAAAAAAGCTCTATATTTCTGTTTTTCTGCTGTTCTTATTTCTTTTTTCAAACTAAAGTGCCATTTCTGGATGGGTGTATTTTTCATCTTCCTGTCTTTTACGCCTAAGCATGGTTATAGGTGAGGAGTGGACACATATCAATTCTTTAAAGGGCAAGAGTGTGTTGTGTCTAAGGCAAATGTGTTTCATACTGAACACCCATTAATAAATCGAAGAGAACTGTTGATTCAGCTGCTGATTCAGATGCTGCAGCTTCAGAAAAAGCGGCTTCAGGAAAATAGGTGGAAGTCCAGGATGTCTTTGTGTGTGTGTTTTCTTTCAAATCTACATTGGCAAGGCAGTAGCAAGACAGAAATGAGATTGGCCGTGGGAAGAGTAGGGGTCAGAGGTCATAGCATTGAATAATTGACAACAAGCAGACTCAATTATATTTACCTCCACGGTTTCTGTGCTGGTTATTAGGTTTATATAACCAAATGTTGCCTCCAATGAGAGCTAAGGAGCAACGTGTAATGGTTTCACTGACGAGGAGCGAAAAATAAAATGACAAACATTAAAATCATCCTCACTGTTTTCCCATTAAACTCTCCCACTCAGTTGAGTAGGTGGTTATTGTTGCTGACCTCAGGTGAAGGCGTCACACTTGATTTACATGAAGCCAGGAGTGTTCTGACTTTTTAACCAATGTCACATTTAAAGGGAAATCATTCGTTTTCATGCCAGTTCTGTGTTATGCAATTAATGTAATGTCTACATCCTGTATCTGCACAGAATAAGAGAACTCTGTAATCCATGTAATTACAGAAATTGCTTCTTCCAGGCACTGGCCTGTTTTTTTAATTGGCATCATTGTGTTTTTCATGGATGTAGGTATTTCAAGACATAAATGTTGTACTTTAGTTTGTTATTTTCATATTTTTAGTAGTTGTTTTAATGGTTATTATATCTTAGTCACCTGCTTAATTCCTGAGATCTGAGAACATGGTAACATTGCAGAGTCCAGTGGGGCAATATAAACTCCTAGTTTTGCCATATTATCTGTATCACTTTTTTTGGAAATTAAAGCTAAGGCTTATTATTATGAAATTATTACCCAAGTTGTGTATTGTAAAATCACAGACCTTTGTCATGGTTCATGAAGGAAGCCTTTCAGATAACTGTGCCTTATATCCAAAATTTGGTTAATTTTAATTTTTCCGGGCAATACAGTACATCATGGTTCAACTTTGACCTGCTGCACTTTCCATACTTGTCTGTGCACAGTTTTACTCATTGTCAGTTTAGATGATATGGAAAAACAGGAAATTCATTTACACCATGCATACTCATTTCATTGAGCTTGTTTCGGAAGTCGACAACAACTCAAAGTTATGGCTTTTAAGATGATTCATATTTCAGTCTTGGTTTCAGTCTGTGTTCAGCGCAGCAGTCTTTTAAAAATCTGTGACACAAATTACGATTGCAACCAATTTATCAGAAATGATCAATTTATGTTCTATACATACTTCTGATTACATTACCGAATTTCACAAGCTGCAGTTTGTTCGTAATCGGGGTTTTTGATCCTTAATATGTAACAAAGTCTAATTATCCACCATGGCTGAGATCACAGAAAAACTGAAAGTGTGATCACACCTTCAGTCTTCCTTTTCCTGGAAACAAATGCATATTAAACCAGATACAGGTTCATCAACAGGAGAAAGATTCAAACAACAAACGAGGCGCTGTCCGTGGTTCTGAAAACTTTATCTGCCTTTGAATCCGGATGTGCCTCAGAATCCACTTCCTCTTCCTCTAAAACCGTTATTATTTTGTTGTTTTGTATGCACTCTGACTGGCGTAGCCTCTCAAAGATGTTATTCTCAATCTTTAAAGGACCACACAGGTGATTTTGTATGTTCAAACCCAATAAATATTACCCGCATACATATGTTACTGTCAGCCATTCTCCAAAACATAAAACCATATTTTAGTTTTTATGTGATTTTGCGGACCCCCCTAATCTTTCAAAATCAAATATTAAGGTAACACTCCCAACTTAAAAGTCAATGTTTCACCTGCACAATTGTAGAAGTCACGGTTTTAATTTCTCATTATAGCTGTACTATATTTCCTGGCAGAGACATCCGTTTTCTTCTGTGTAGCTCTGTGTTGGATTGGTTAGATTCAGAAACTTCTACAAAAAAAAAAAAAAAAAAAAAAAAGATGTTTTGCTTGCTGTGACAGATTACCTCAAGCACGTTTCAAGTCTTTTCAAGTTGATGTTTACAGCATACTGGAATGAACCGAATCCAGTGGCAGCCTGTAAGGTAGGAAAAACAATTCTAATACGTACCACTCTAGTCATATGTTTTGGAAAATGGTTGTCAGTAACGTAACGTGGATGCAGTTTGTGTTTACTGGGCACAAACGTGCAAAATCACTGGTATGGTCCGTTAAGGTGGATTTCCTCAGGCTAATGGCTCAATATGAGGCTGTAAACCAGCGTTGCAGTTTTGACTTTCAGTGTCACGCAGCAGGAAAAAAGTGCTCTTGGTGTAGAATGTCACTCTTTTATTTTAGTGTTCATAAAGTTTTTAGCTATAGCCCACACACACACACACACACACACACACACATGCAGGCACTTCACAAAGTAATGTGAACTCCTCATGGAAAAATTACTTTGACATTGCCATGACAAACGAAGAGAAACAAACACTGCTACAAGTCATCTTAGGTTGATTGCCAATTAGCAGCATTTGTCTTCCTACAAAGGAAGTCTGGCAATCAGCAAATCGATGTGTGAGTTTTCAAATCAACATGACAATTAAAGGAGCTCCAAAGAGGCATATTTATCTGTACTCTCCTTGCAGGATCTCTCCAGACAAAAAAAAAAAAAAAAAAAAAAATTAAATTAAAATGTAATATGCCGGTTAAAGATGTTTTTAATTGTTTATTTTGTCTGTCCATTACATACATTATTTTATAGATATAAATACAATCAAATAATAAATACCACACATCATCACATTTATAACTTAAGCATCTTTGCAATACATGCTGGATGAAATTTAAAAAAAAATACATATACAGTGCAATATATAATATATATGTAATTAAAAAAAATAGATAGCAAATATAAAATACTGTTTCCAGTCGAATTAGGTAAAACCCCAAAGAAAGGCACCTGATCAACCTACAGAAACTGTTTCATATTACTAACTTAAGATCCATTTTGTAGGTAACATATTTCTTGTATTGAGTCCTTAAACAGATAGCTGTTTGTGCAAAAGAATCCTTAAAAAGACATTTCACATGCACCTAAAATTTATCCAAAATAACAGCCAAAAACTCTGAAAGATTTTTCCGACGTAACTGCAAATCTTAGGAGCCTGATTATGTTGATATTTATAGACATAACCTCAGCAAAAAAAACAAGACAAATTAATTAAACTTAATATAATTTAATTCATAAACATGTGGCAATGGTGAGATTTTGGTTTCCTCTCAAACTGTTATTAGGCAATTACTGTATCTATCATGTTATGAGACTTAATTATGATGCAGTTGCTTCTGTGGAAAGCCAAATGCGCCAAAATGAAATATATAAAAACAATATTATGAAATCAATAACTCTATGCAAAATTACCAATAAATTATTAAATAATTTCATAAATCATTATTATCATGAAATCTTATTTCATAACAACACTTTTATTTCATAACGCCCCATTTTTTTAAGTCTCTTCTTTATTTCATATCACCGTTTTATTTCATAATAACACTTTTATTTCATAATGCCCATTTTCAAGTCTCATTTTTATTTCACAACAGCGTTTATCAAAAGGTCACATTTCATGACAAGATTTCAGATGAGATTTTAGGACCAGTGGGCGTGGCCTTACACTGATCGGTTGTTCCAGGTTCCAGACAGTAGTCAGTGAAGGCAGAAAACTCGATTATAAGTCAAAACTTTTTACTACAACTATTAAACTGTCACCAAATTAAGTTTTGAGTTTTTTTCATGCAAGAAATTAGCTGATTAGAATTTGAATATATGGTCGACTGACTAAAATAATGCTGAATTAATAATTGGTTTTGATATTTTTGGAGACGGGAAGCTCCGCTAGAGGCTCCCTGCACTCCCTGCAGCGAGCAGCTTCACCGCTGACCGGTCATCCCCGTTACCCCTGGTGATAACAGTTAATTGTAATTAACTACACATTAACCAAGCATGCAACAAATGTAAATGAACGAATATTAATATCTAACACACCTGATTTGTGTGTTAGAGAGTTTATCTTCCTTCGCTGACTAGAACAACAGATCAGCGTAAGGCCACGCCCACTGGTCCTGAAATCTCGTCATGAAATGTGACGTTTTGATAAACACTTTTGTGAAATTAAAAAAAAAAAAAGACTTGAAAATGGGGCATTATGAATAAAAATGTTATTATGAAATAAAACGGTGATATGAAATAAAAAAGAGACTTAAAAAAATGGGGCGTTATGAAATAAAAGTGTTGTTATGAAATAAGCTTTCATGATAATAATGATTTATGGAATTATTTCATAATTTATTGGTACTTTTGTATAGAGTTATTTATTTCATAATATTGTTTTTATATATTTAATTTTGGCGCATTTGGCTTTCCATAGCTTCAGCCACCAAGTTTCAAATAAATATGCAAAAAAAAATCATGTAATCTATGAGCAGTCTATTTCCATTGACAGATCACATTAGTGTGTCTCAGCAATCAGGGTCATATAACACTCGTGAAAGAAGTCAATGCTTACAAGGCTGAAACGTTTAAGACCAAAGCAACAGAGAAAAGATGCAAAACAGAGCTAGCAGCTCTCAGTCTGCAGGCCAGTCATTGCAAAGAGGCAGAATTTCCACGGCTACACTTAGGAGTTGCTTGCTATGGTTGTTATTTCTGCCTTGCACATCTTCATCTGGAACGATCCACTGGCAGGTAGTCTTGATCAGTGCACCCATGGGAACCCAGCAGAACAAACAAACATGGTCGCCTGTGCCCTGCATATGCAGATACGTCCCACCTCATTCACAGATGGATCTGAGCTGTCTTCTTCATGCAGCCTGAGGCAGTGAACCTCACAGAGTATGCGCCACATACACACTCACGCAAACAGCACACTCAAATCCACACATAAATACTCACTGTCAAAGCCCAATAGAGATGAGACACTCAACAGAGACAAATATGTCAGAGCCTCAGGCTCGGGCTGCTATCTTCCTATCGAGAAAGCTGTTGTGGTGTGAGTAGGAAAAAACAACAGCGTCTGCTTATTGATTTTGACAGCCTGTGTGCTGAATGGTACCAAATGTATGTTTGTATAATCAAATAGATGCTGTGGAATTTGTGAGAAAGGAAACAGAGTGATTCATGGTTACAGTATTGAAGAGTAGCTGCATTAAGCCAAGTCAGTCATTCCTCCTCCATGTTTTCTAATGGAGGCTGCATCTGTCTGTGATACAAAGCTAAAAGCCGTTGAGACAGAGTTCAAGACACAATTGAAGGGTCCTTGAAGAACCGCCACAGCTTTATGCTAAATTAAACAAATGATGTTCTTGTTTTATAGGCTATAATTTTGATAATGAAATTAATTAAGCCGCATCTTTTCCCACCAGACCTCGTGTTTTTTTGTGTACACTCTCTTTAAACTACTGACAGTTCTTTCTTTGAATCTCCTCCCTTCATTCCACACAACCATCTGCTCGTTTTGCCACACAGCTCTCGCTGAACAGATTACTCACAGCACTAATAGCAGCAAACACAACACAAGCATTTGCTTGGCTGCTCTTCTTAATGTTGTGCTCTGGGACAAGCTCCCAGTTACCATGTGGTGGATCCCTTTGCCTCAAATCAAATCATGACATTTAAGGATCATTATAAGATTGTGACACTGGCTGGAGCCAGAAAGCTAGACACCATTACTGGATGGTGATAAAACACGAAGGGAAGCGTTTGAACATACAAAGAGGGAGAACTAACAAGAAAAGACAAAAAATTTGATAACATAGACAAAATGACAGCAGTAACATAAAGGCAAAAATGGCAAAACAACTGCAAAATGTTACTTTTTTTTTTTTTTAATGGACAAATCACAATGTTACGACTCACTTTCACACCCCTGTGGACACTATCTTCCAGCCAAGAACTGTGTGACTTGTAAGTATTCTAATTGGTTTTATGGTCTGTGAACAAAGCCTGTTTTTTTTTTTTTTTTTNTTTTTTTTTTTTTTTTTTCTAAACTGGAAAGTTATTGAATTATAATCATCTAAATTAGGATAATACCTATAATTAATATCATTAGACCAAAAAGGCATCTTCTCTGTCAAAGCTAACCTGGTGTTAAGTCTATTTTTATTAGTATTTATTATTTTTATTTATTTATTTATTTTATTAGTAAAACACTTTTAATACGCAGATTGTTTACATAGGGGGCTATAGCTATTCTTCATCGATGCTTACAAGATTTCATGAAATGCTTTTTTAGGTTAAAAAATAAAAAATTTTCAAAAAGCAGGAAAACACCCTAAACAGGTCTCTAGGCTACCACTAGTTAAATCACACTCACATTCACACAAGCCTTAGTCATTGTTCACGCAACCTGCAAGAGTTCCTCTCTCAAAAGGTTTCTTTATTTTCTGTTGCTGATCCCTAATTAAGTTTGGGCCATTAGCCATTAACCTGTCAGTTTGATATTGACTGACTGATTATTGGATTGCTTATATAGAAAAATATGTTTTGTGTGTGTGTGTGTGTGTGTGTGTGTGTGTGTGTGTGTGTGTGTGTGTGTGTGTATGTACAGATCTTGCAAATTGTTGTTTGCTGTTTATTTTTTTATCATTATGCCAGGTCTCTCTTGAGAAAGATATTCTTGTTCTATAGAGTTTAGCTCAAATATATATATATAATATTGCACATAACATCTGGGTCGACAATGTAGCAAAACAGAGAAACCACCCTGAAAGCTCAGGGCTCACAACTTGTTTGGGTTACAGCTTTGTGTCCTGCTGAAGTGCCCTCGAGCAAGGCACAGAGCAAGACACCTGTTCACTCTCTTTGTAAGCCGCTGTAGTCTTAAACATCAGCTAAATGCTGAAACTGTAAATGTATCCTCCCCTGCCGCATTAGCAGCTGGTTTTTCTGAGGACCAGTCATTTGTGTGAAGACGCCTGAGGATTTATTCCTCTCGACCGAGATTTAGCTGCATCTATTGGTATTAAAAATAAATCTCTCTTTGTGTTGTGTTACATTTTGCCTGTGAGGCTCCCTATCTCTCCTTAATAACGCCACGCTAACGAGTATGGAACGCCCAGAGGAGAACACTCTTTCATAGCAGCATTAAACCTGACCCAGATGATCGCGTCTCAGTTATATGATGAGAAAACAAAGCGGCAACATCACGTGGCGAGACCCAGCGAAGCAGCGTTACAGAGATCAGATCACAAGCATGTCTATTGTGACCCATTTATCTTCATCTGGTCATATGCACACGGGAGCTGAGGTGCTTAAATGGCTGAAGATTAACCGCAACCCTTGTCCAGAAAAACTCGGCATGACCTTCCATTCCATGTCATCAAAAGGATTATCGCTCTGCGATAGCAGAATCCAGTTAAAAGAAGGGAGGTTTATCCTGAGGCTGGTCTGCATCTGCTGGATTTACCCTGAAGGAACTCTGTGTATTACAGTTTCCTCAGCAGTGAGGAATTAATATCAAGCATCCTTCATGTACCAATGTTTCTGTTTTCCCACTCTGAAGGGGAGTATGAACATCTCCTCACTTTATCTTTCAGCCACATGGCATAGATCAGTCATAAACTGATGTGATCACCATGGTTTTATATTTCCCTAGAAGATCGTGCTGTACTGGTGCAATATTGTGCACTGCAGGTTGCACAAATACAGCAAATACGGCTTTTTTTAAATTTTTTTTTTTATCAGACCTCTACAGTGTCACCTAGTTTTTATATCTAAATAAAATATGCCAGGCTGGAGAAGAGCCATCCATTATTTTTTCATGTCATATTTATATGGATCCATGGCCAGATGTAAGAAGTACGCAAAGTTCCAGCACATGGGTAATGTCTCTGGATGTCAAGCATAAAAAACAGTAAAGTTGAGTCACTATTAATGGTTGAGAAATTAAATACATGGGTTCTAAATTCTATGCAAATCATCCATATTTCAGTTTATATTGCTGTGTGATTTCAATATTAAATATGAGCTCATGGGACATTTTTATAAGGTCTGCAACTCCACTTTATGATTTAAGATGATAAAATGTATCTCTTTTTCTATATAAAAAGCTTTTCTAGTGTAGCTTTAAAGAGAACCAAGCCATCCATTCAGGTTTTATCTTGTCTGTAAACTGGCCAGAAGCCAACTCGCTGTGACCTGAAAAACCAGAAATGCCCTTCAGCTTTGGGAGATGTGGCCGATGTTCTTGTTCAACACAAGGTGATAAAAAATTATGCACTTTTGTCCAGTGTGCCATTTACCTAAGTGTGTTTCTGTCACGGGGCTGAATCACACAGTGTCACCCACGCCTCGCCTGAGCTGAATTTGAGTCAGAATAATTGTGTTGTATTATCAGAGAGGTGCAGTTTCTCCAAAGCAGAACCCGCCGAGCCAAGAATCTGCCACTGTACATCAACATAACTCTGTTTTTTTTGGCCTTTGTCATCTCAGACACTCGCTGTTGTGTTTTAGAGGATGCGTCACGAGTTTCCACCGGTGTTACTGTACACTTCCACTGTGTGTGTTTGTGCAGGTGTCCGGACGGCCCTCGTCCCAGCACCATGCGGCCGTGTCGGCTGGCCTGCAAGAAAGACTGCATCGTGACGCCATTCAGCGACTGGACGCCCTGCCCTGTTACTTGTGATGAAGGTAAAGTGAAAGAAACCTAAAGGGCCATACAAGTGACTTTGCATGTTTAAGCCCAATAGATTCTACCCCATTCTACCCCAAAATGGTTGCTGACAACCATTTTCCAAAGTATAAAACCGTATTTTAATTCCTATTGTTTTGCCAAATTCCTTAATCTTTTAAAGTCACATGTTCAGAAGATACACCCACCTTAAAATTCAATGTTTTGCCTGCTAACACTTATGCTCAATTTTAGAAGGCATGGAAGTTGTAATTTCTCGGCAAAAACTGTGTTCTCCTGGGACCATATCTCTGGCGGAGACATATATTTTCTTCCATGCAGCTCTGTAAATTAAGTAACTTAGACAAGAAAAAATTAATAGACAGCATGTTCACTGTGATGGATTACCATCTTTCATATTCAGCAGCCTAAAATCACACAGTGTGTTGGAGCCTCTAGAGACTTCAATAAAAAGAAGATAAAAAGATTTGGATTTGGATTTGCATTATTATGCATTTTATTATTGATCCCACTGCAGTTCTGGGTAGTGGAATCCATAATAACGCCTAAGAATGAACCTGTTGGTGTTTTTGGAATTGCTCAGATATTAAATAGGTTGCCAATCCCTAATTCAGTGGAAGAAGTTCACATGGGTTATTTTATATACGTTATGTTTACAATATGTGTTTTTAAACAAAAAAGTCCTTAATGCTTTTTCTGCTTTCATGTTTGTTCATTTACCCGAAGAAACAAGAAACAAAAAGTGTAAAAGCGGGCAAGACAGTTCATTTTTAGTTGTAGTTTTTTGAGCAAAAATTTTGTTTTTAATTTTTATTATAGTTTATGGAGAATTATCTTGTTTTTATCTTAATTTTTGATCACATTTGAGAGACTGTTGCTCAATTTACACAGAAGGAAGTTTATATTTAGAATGTGGGGGGGAAACTCAGAGGTGGGACACTCTGCACAGTGGTGGACACATTAACTACCCACTGAGGTCTCCAGGCTGCCAAATTTATCTCTACACGTCTCATTACAGATAATCAGTTTGACAGATTGGCATGTGGGACAACCTTTGGACGACCTGTTTTAGCTTGTCTGCAAAGTCGACTCACCCGTGGTTACAAGTGTCAGCAAGTGTGTTGCGTTGTTGATTTCGTGCCGTGGAAGAAAAACATTGCTCAGATAAGGTCACCTTTGTCAGGCAGCCACTGCCAAAGCTGTTGAACAGAGTCGAATATATTAAACTGACTGATGGCTGAAAATCACCACCGTTCATATTTTGATGACCTCTTCATGTGACACTGTGGCGTAAATCTATTCATTCTCAACACACAACGCCAGTGGTCATGTTTTATTTAATGGTGTTGATATCTTCACCTTGTAAAGAAAATTACATCCCGCCTACACACAAAGGTTTAGAGCGGAGTTCAGGGCTATCCAGTGGTTCATTTGCTCTTAATGAACTACTGCTGAGCATCTCCACACATGTAGGTACTGAACCATCAAGCACTGTTGAGATTTTCTACATCATCTTTGCTAACATGTCATCAGAAGCACATATTTGTTATATATCTGTCCTATGAGATTTGTCAGCAGTGATCTCAAGGTCCTTTCTTCAAAAGGCCACTGCTCAGCTTATCATTTTGACATTTTTCTCATCACTTTCCCATGCAAACATTTCTCATTTGATTCAATAATTGTCTGTGCCTGTTCAGCTGGTAATGTTGTGCAGAAAAAGCAATCAAGGAAACGTCTCATCATCCAGTCGCCGTCTAACGGAGGACAGGACTGTCCTGAGGTGCTGGAGGAGGAGAGGGACTGTGAGGTCCCCAAAATCTGCCCTGGTTTCAGGTAATTATATTAACCACTAATGCTGTTGTCAGTTTAGAATTTTTCCCTCCCAGATGTGACTGTTTTCATGTTTGAATTGTGAAATTTCAGGATCCAAAGGCAGTTAGAGGAGTTGTGGTGAAAGCATTGCGTTTTCTTACATGTGCCTGTGCAGTTTCTTATGATGATGACAGTGAAAATCAACCAAAATTCATAAACATTGTCTTAATGTGACCGTAATGTGAGAATAAGTTTGAGAATTGCCTATTAAAATGACCGTGCAGGATTTTTGCTTTGGTGGTTTTGTTATGACTTCACCTTTGACTGATTTCAGGTGGAAGACCCACAAATGGAGGAAGTGCCAGCTGGTTCCATGGTTTCTCAGACAAGACAGTGCCGGGGCTCAGGAGACTTGTGGACCAGGACTTCAAACAAGAGGTCTGACACACAATTCCTTCACCTGACATTTCCCTCTGCATCTTCAGTGAACCAGGTCTAATG
The DNA here is from genome assembly GCA_014773175.1 of Lucifuga dentata. Taxonomy (NCBI): domain Eukaryota; kingdom Metazoa; phylum Chordata; class Actinopteri; order Ophidiiformes; family Bythitidae; genus Lucifuga; species Lucifuga dentata. Next base: position 26,505 of record VXCM01002187.1, on the reverse strand, counting down.
GTTCCAAATTAAACTGTTAAACATCTGGACCCTGGCCAGGAGATAGCAGATGGATGTACCAGAGTTTAAAGAAAAGGCCAGTTTACTTAAAGCACACATTAAATCCTCCCACCTGCACCACAACACACACTGAGGCTGACACTCCTAAAACATCAACAAGGGATTTTTTTTTCATCTTGTTTTATTCCATGAGTTTGGGAAGGAAACGTGTGCACAACTCATCACACGCCCCTTGAGACTCGTTTGACAGTTTGAGTTGTTTTACTACTGGCTTTCTTCACCTCAGGCTCCTGTCATGCAATTTTAATCGAATGTCTCTTGTTGAATTTTGGGAGATAATGCTGCACGTTGCCTATAGCACACGACAGCTCAACCGCCTGTTCGTCGGCTTCGTGCTTAAGTGACAAGTATTTTGATAAAGTTGCGGCTCTCCCTCTGTAAAGGCATCTTTCCAATTGCTTTTTATAGAGGATGGATGTAGCACGTCGTCCTGAGAGCCTTTAATAAAAATCCAATTTCAGGGGGTCACGCAGAATGATCAATTTCATTATGTTGCAGCTCCTATAGAAAGCTATTATAAGTGGTTATATTTCTGTTACAAGCTTACATTAATGGACAGAAGAAAATTACATTTTTATCAAGTGATTCATGAAAACACTTTCAGGTTTAATTCAGACTGTTCAGCCATATTAGTCCATATTCTGTGCAGCTTTTTAGCAATTAGATACCATGTGACACCTGATGGTCAGCTGGTTCAGTTCTTTTTTCACACCTTTGACACTTCTTAAAGGAACATACCAGCGATCGTGCATGTTGGAGCCCAGTATATACAATCCACAACAAGATTAGGGGATTTGAAAAAAAAAATCAGGAAACTAAAATACAGTTTTATGTGTTGGAAATTGGCAGTAACGCAACGGTTTTATATATTGGGCTCAAACATGCAGGATTGCCGGTATGGTCCTTTAACGGTAAAGAACATTTCAAACCAGATGAGACATGCCAGTCTGAGATGAAACACTACAGACCCACAGAAAGGCATAGTCACTGTTACTAAGTGTCAGTGCATGCATATACACCTGCAAGCTTGTGTGTGCCCCCCCCACCGCTCACACACACAAGTTAAGACCTGACCCCCACACGCCACCAGACGGAGGCTTTCCAAACCAATAGCTAGTGCCCACAGGGGTTCAGCAAAAATGTGCTTTGAGATTGATTTCTCAGCCCTGCAGAATGTCTGCATCACAAGAAAATGAAGTAGTGCAGTAATACCCGTTATTGAAAGTACAAAGAAAAGGATAATACAGGCCAAGACGAATTGACTTGCAAGCTTTAAACCAATTTAGAGATGCATTTGTGTGGACACCGCTCATAATTATGTTTGGCTCTGTAATTCCCCCTTGAGATCTGATCTGTATTACACAGTTTTGATGTACTTTCATTAACTCTTTGGTTGCTCTCCTTCACATTCTGTTTGATGTTTTGTAGCTCACTTGCATCTGCAGTAATGTCTTGCACTTTTAGAATACCTGCCATGACTGCTAATCAGGCTGTTGAAACAAAACACAGAAAATGTCACAATGGTTTCTTGCACCTTCTAATAGAGCCTTTTTGCCCCCAATTCCGTCAGCGGTGTCCTGTCGCCAGCTGGATGGGACGCAGGACGACATCAGCGAGTGTCTGAAATTTGCCAAGGCCATGCCCGCCATCACTCAGCGCTGTCAGCTCCCCTGCCAGGATGACTGCCAGCTCACCAATTGGTCCAAGTTCTCCTCCTGCACAGCTGATTGTGTTGGCGTTCGCACTAGAAAGAGGGTACTAATAGGTGAGGATGGAGATCAGTGCAACACAAACAGAGGGATGTTGTTTTGAACCTTTTTTTTTTTTTTTGGGGAGTAATTTATTTGCACTGCAGCAGAAGAGGCAGCAGTGCACCTGGAAATCTGGGGGGTAATGTCGATGGGCAACACTCCAACAGCCTGGCAGCAAAGTGAAGCACAAGGTTGTAATTCTATTCAGATAGCTCTTCTTCAGCCTAATGTTCTCTTGGGATTAAAGCAACAAATCTGCAATAAGTCCTCAGCCACAGGTATCCATCAGAATGTCCTCAACGAATTACTCTGTGTAGCAAAATGACAAGCAGGGCACAGTGCATTAATGCACTGCCACAAGAGGTTATTGAGAGAAATGTAGTAAAAAGTTATGTAATCGTCAAAAGTCATGCATTGCCATGGAAAAGTGCATTTGAACTGCTTTTATGTTTCCTTTATGTAAAAGGTAAGTGTGTTTTGACCAATTTACTAAGGTTTAAAAGACCAGAAAGGACATGTAGTGCCTGTTACAGGGCTGGTTGAATTGTCTACAACTTGAAAGGACCATAGCGGCAATTTTGCATCTTTAAGCCCAATAAATATTTCCTGCATACGTTACATTACCGACAACCGATTTCCAAAACATAAAACTGTATTTTAGTTTTCCTGTTATTTTGCCAGTTTTGCTAATCTTTCAAAACCAAATGTTCAGGTGATACACCCAACTTAAAATTCAATATTTCACCTGTGAACACATGTCCAAATGTAGTAGGGTCAGCCATTTTTAATTTTTCTCTGAAAGCGTCTTCTCCTGGAACTATATCCCCTGGAGAAGAGGTACATTGTCTTCTGTGCAGCTCCACGTTGGACCGGTTGAATAAGTAACTTTGACAAAAATTTACGTGTTCGCTGTATTTCAAGCATGTTTCAAGTCACTACAAGTTGATTTTAATAGCATAATGGAATGAAAAACCTAATGCAGTATGGAAGGTAGGAAAAGTAATTTGAATATTTACCGCTCCTGTTGAATTGGGTCAATTCAATTCAATACAATTCAGTAAATGTGCAATATTCTATGCTGCTAAAGTTCATAACTTACACAAGATCTCAGAAGATTTTATATATTTATATATAAATATTTTTTTAGACATTTTATCTACATTTTACCGTTAGAGAAATTTTGACCTCCTTGTTTGATTATGTGGTTGTTATTTTGTTAAGGTATGAATGCATCATCAAGGATCGTTACAAATTTCATTGTACTCTGTGCAATGACAATAAAGGCATTCTGATCTGATTCTGATATTTTGGAAACTGGAAAGGTTGTTAGTCCTGTAATGTGTATGCAGGTTGTGTATATTGAGCTTGAACATGCAAAATCACCAGTATTTTCCTTTATTCAATTCAACTTTATTGTTATCACAGAACATGTACAATGAAAAGTGTCTAGTGACTCCTGGTAGTTCAACATAACAGTAATGTGCAATAATGTAATAGTAATCGTAATAATGCAAATGGTAGTAGTATTAATATAAACAGTAGTAGTAGTAGTAGTAGTAGTAGTAGTAGTAGTAGCAGTAGTAGTACTAAATCAAAGGGCAGATGATGCATTTTGGGTTTTTCTAAAGAATATTGCATTTTAGCAAATGAAACAATGGTATTTTATGTGTTTACCAATCCTCCAATTGTGACAGATTTTTAGTTGGGATTTTATGCTGCTGCCACCCGTGTACTTTTTATTATCTTAGTGCTTTGCTCAATTTGAAAAGGCAACAAGAAAACATAATTCATTCTCCTGAGGGCGTTTAGGTATGTCATAATAATGAGCTAAATACTGTATATTCTCTTCTGCTAGCTGTGAACATAACAGTATTCAATAGCTGTGACCTTGAGAAACAGATTTTGGGTGCTGCATAACAAGTATGCTGCTTCTCTGCGGTTTCTAACAACTAAGCTGCGGTCCTCAGGCAGGATAAGCTCCAGGAAGTCAACTGGCAGGATTTTAATAAAAAGACAGGAGGATTTTCAGTCAAATCACCTTGATGGAGACACAGACACCCGCAGGTATAGAGAGACAGGACTGTCAGTGGCCAGTTAGACAGAAAAAAAGTCAAAATCCTCTCCTGTATGCAAGGGAAACAATTCCAAATGACAGACTGTCAGAAGAAGAAAAAAATCTGTCTTTGCTTGGTGATTTGTGATTAACAGTGGTTGACATGTCTGAGGATAAAAAAGTCGAGCTGTTTCAGTAAAGAGTACTCTGCCTGAAACTATTTTGCTGGCTCAATCTGTCATCAGGAGTTGCTGTCCTCTCTAGCATGTGGAATATGTCAAACAGCCTGGCTGAGTTTTTCTATTTTAGTGAGTTTCTTGTTTGAAACAAGACGCTGAAAGCAGCTCCAGCACATCATGGTGACTTACAGTTGCAGAAGCAAGAATTCCTGAGACTCCAGCAGACATGAGGAGTCAACTGCTCCCAAGGTAAATCTGTTCATCTCTGTCCTTCTCTTCTGCTGTAGGGCGAAGCAAGAAGAAAGACAAGTGCAAGAACACACAAATGTATCCTCTGAGCGAGACCCAGTACTGCCCATGTGACAAGTATAATGCCCAGCCAGTGGGTAACTGGTCAGACTGCATCCTGCCTGAGGGAGGAAGAGCAGAGAGCATCCTGGGAATGAAGGTCCAGGGAGATGTCAAGGAGTGTGGTCAGGGCTACCGTTACCAGGCCATGGTGTGTTACGACCAGGACAACAGGCTGGTGGAGACATCACGCTGCAACAGTCACGGTGTGTACACATGCATATGTGTGAGTGTGAACTTTATCTCCCTGAGCCCGTCAGGTTTTTTTTTTGGTTTAATACATCAGGCATTGTTCTGATGAGTTTGACCTATGACCTGAAATCAAGGAGACCTTATTCAAGTAAACTATAAAGATAATCTGACTTATATTTCCTCTCAGTCATGATTTCTTGATTTTAGATAAAACACGTAGTGTGACACAGCAGAAATCTGCAGATGCAGGAATAACTTTAAGCCTAGTAGATACTGTACGTTTTTTGGACCGATTTTACCCCAGTTTGGTTGGACCTGACTCATCTCAGAGATGTGGCAACAAAGGAAAATGGACTCTGTCTTTCTTTTTGTTGTCAACATAGCACTTTCTTCTTCATTTTCACTGTTTCCTCTTCTTCTTAGTTTGCACAGCCATGTTTTTCAATTAAATTTTATCAAAATTGTCAATAGACAAAGCCAAACGGAGCTTCTGTTTAAACGTACAGTTTAAGTACCACAGTCAGGCGTGTTGATGGTGACGTACAGTGTAAGAACAGAGATCAGGGGCGTTAGCCATGAAAGGCGGTTCATTCAGTCGTGCAGCGTACGATAACGATAATGCATAGGATCGCTGAAAGTCGTACAGTGTCTGCCTGGATTTAGACTTGTTTAATATTGATCTCGAGTATACAGCATTTTATTTGTGCATATATGAATGCCCTCCCATGGTGGCTAAGGACTATTTTGAATACTGTCAGAATCATTTGTCTTCTCGTTGTAAGGTCTTATCTTGATCCAAAATACTTCAAGCAAAGAAATCTGGGCTCAGAAGCTCGCTGTGAAATTGCTGTGAAATAGAATGCAGGAGACGTTCAAAAGAATACATCAGTGTTGTGCATACATAAATGAATTTAGTCTCCTTGTGTGAGTCACAGATTCAGATGTGTGTCAGCTAATCTGAGTGTGGGTGTGACATGAACAGCACAGGCTAAAGATGGTGCGTGTGTTCATGCATGTGTCAGGTTCAGCATATTTTTATACTCATGGCAATGTTTGTGTGTGCTTCCATGCATTCTACTTCAAACACTATAGAGCCTAGAGGAAGGATACACCTCAGTTTCTTGAGGTGTATACAAAAATAAAAATACATTCAAGCTGCCTGGCCTGAGTACAGCTGCTTCTCAACGACATCATCACATCTCTCTTTTATTCCCCTTCCAGCCTCTCTGCCAGTCCTCTTCTTCATATCTGTGCCACCCTCTCCATCTCATCTATCATCATTTTTGATCCTGATAGAGGAGACATGCTGACACAATGCCCTCGGCCGTGATGGTGATCTGGCAAACTGTGCCTCCATTATCTCAGAATGCCACAGACATCAAAGGAAAAGGGGGGATTATCATTAAAAAATGTTCTCGTTGATCCAAGCTCTGACAAAGATATGACATTGCTCTCTTTTCAGACTGCTTTGTAAGGGACAATAGCGCTGGATCTTTTGTGTGGTATTCTGACTCTTTATAAATTATTTTGCACAGTCATAGGAAGAAACAATTTCAAAAAATATTTCCCAGGTCTGGAAAAACTGTTGAGAATTACTGAAAATTCAGAGTGCAGAAAATATCAAAAAGTCAATTAAAATTTTTGCACTGTTTCATTTTTAGCCATTGAACAATATCAATCTTGGCCTCTAAGAGGTCCAGGTTATATACTTGATAACCAGGAATAATACATTTTCCTGTTATATGTGCCAAAAAATAATTGGGTTGAGCCACAACCAGATCTAGAATTAGTGTTTCCGTAAAGTTTAACCAAAAGCGAGACTAAGTCAAGACCAAGACCAGAATTTATCAAGTCAAATTCCACAGTTTTAACAGGGTGAGGTGGAGTCAGTGAGATTAAGCTGGATTTGTGTCAGATAAAGACCAGGACGTCCATTTCACTAGTTCAGCTCCAATCAATAGCTCTTATTGTGCTGAGCTGAGTGCTCTTAATCAACACAATCTCTGCAGAGTTTTTGTTCCCATTTCACTAAAACTAACAAAGGTGAGGGAGGAGGGTGATGACGATGGCATTCTATTTGCATTTGTACAATTGAACCCAGATTCCTTAGGGTTTTTAACAATGACATCAAAAATAAATGATTTTAAATAGCTGGTAAAATATCAAATATGATTCAAAAGTCATGTTGTAGTCAGCAATAAAACCTGCAGCCTGTAACTGCTTCATATTCCAGATAAGGTCATATATTGCTTTTATTTACAACTACATTTTGTCCTTTATCATGACTTAATATTGAAGGATGTGGGAAGGAAGGAGGGAATGTGGTCACTGTGGGAAGCCATAAAAGGTAAAGCTTCAAGGCAAATATCGTTCTGAGGACCTGTGAACTTCAGCAGTACTGCAGTGTACAGATCTGATGATGACCCATATTTGTAATAAGTAGAGAAACACGCTGAGAGCCTGTGCTACAAATGGAACGTATGCCGGTTTATTTCATGTTGTAAGGACTGTTTGAGGTGACAGTGTCTGGTAGGCCAATATTATACATCAGAAAATATAGCGTTATCATAATCTTCAGGTCTTGTTTGGGCAGCTTCTGATCTGGGGAAGATGATGAGGTTTCGGAGGTTTCTGTCATGATAGATAATGCCGGGAAGTTTTAGAAGTCACGGAAAAATTAATTAATCCAGATAATTGCAATCAATTTGTCCAATTGTTTTTTTTTTTTTTTTTTATAGATATTTCCACAATATATATTTTTCTGCTTCAACAAGCACTTTTTTCCTCTTTCAGGATATTTTCCAGCTGAAGTCCCAAAATATGAGGAGTATGTACTGTATATACAGCACATATATACACTGTGTACTAGATCGAATAAAAGCTCTGTTGTGAATTATTGCGAAACTCAGGAGGATTAACTTGTAATCAGAATGACAATATACACTATGCTTAAGGAATGTAGGGTAGCAAAAGTAAAATATGGAAGACCTGTTATGACCACCAACAAGACAAATGCTAGTAGATTTTGGTTATTGCAGGAAATTATCTTCTTTTTTGAGGCATCCTGATGCACATCAGAACCATCACCAGGAAGTTCTGGCAAACATGAGGAATCAGCAGGTACAGTGGCACACGAAAGAGAGATTTCCTACAATACTGACAGCCACTGTGAGAATAACAGCAGGAGCTTGTGTCAGCTTGTGAGTTGACTTCTAAAGGAAACAGGAAATTATCCCCAAACTTGGAATCGGACCAGAATGCTTTGAGAGTTTGGCAAGACACCTAACAAGTTCAGGTGAACTGTGAGCGACCTGCTGAGGCGCCACGACACTTGCACTGCGAGTGAACATCAAGTGACAGGGGTCAGCAATTTTTAATGACTGCACATGGCTTCAGGGCCTACCGTGGGAGGTCAAAGGTTATGAGACTGATAGCAGAGGCCAGGCTGAACTCAGCAAGCCCTGAGGAGATGTGGTTCTGGACTGAGTGCCATTGCAGTGGAAGGAGATCAGGTGTAACTGTATATGTGGGTGTGATTTTTAAGTCTTAGCACAGCTTCTGTGCATGAATTGCAATTGGACTCCTGCATGGATTAAGAAGGATTTGCATTACGTAATCATATGAGCTTTAAGGAGCCTGCTTACTTGTGAGACAGTAGGATTGTTAGAGAGTTTTCTGCTCATCTGGAGCCTCGTTTATAACCGTTCCATACGCACGAAGCAATGTTGGAAAGTTGCACACAGCACTTCGCTTGCTAAATTTGGGGTTTATAAAAACCATCTTAATGTAAGAATTTGCATTTGGCGATACAGATGGAGAAGCACAGAAATGAACATGGATTTCTCAGTGATTCTTCCCACAAAAGTCATTCCACTACGTAACCATTATTCTAACATAGACCCACTCTGACAGACTGCCCATTTAAGCCAACTGTTTCTCCAGAATAGCTGCTCTCCATATACACTTTCCCGTTATGATGAGTAAATGAGTAATCCGAATTTCCATGACCCAGTTAATCTCATAACTTCAAATGTGAAGAATCAATTATTCTAATTCTAAACATTCACTCAGATTCATGTTGATTGTGATTTTAAAAAGGAGAAACTGCATAACACATTTTTATAAATCTGAATTTTTAAAATATTTATTTATTTTTGGCATGCACCATTTTCCTCTTTTGTGTGTATGTAAACTTTTACTCTGGATTCCATGCACAGTTTCATAAATGAGGTCCCAGGAGTCTTTAGCTAAGCATCGTTTTAGCCCCATGTTAATAACTACCCATCCTTGGAAGCTGTTTTGAGCAAGCTGCTACCAGCTTTCGCGGAAGTGTTCTGTAGCTGACCTGGATTATGGAACGAGAAAAGAGAAATCCCATCAACCAATAGTATCACATTATTTTAAAGAGGAACTCCACAGATTTCACACATCAAAATCAATTCATTGATCACAGGAAGCAATTTACAGCATGTGGGAACACTTTTCTAAAGGCTTTTGTGGCTGTAGAGGGCGCTGTGCAAAGTCAGGGAAAAGAACCCTTATGACATCACAAAGGCTGCTTCCTGTTGGTGCTGGAAACTGTAAACCTAAAGCACTAAAATACACTAAAGACTCTGTTTTTTTTTGGGGGGTNGGGTTGAATTCACTATAAAAGTTCTAGCAACCCTTAAAGTTTGCAGCTTTTACCTCCAACAGGAGTGATTTTTATCTCACAGGATAGCTGGCTGGCTCACTTTCAGTCTAGTCAGGTACTAACCTAAATGTGAGAGGAGGCTTTTGAGAGGCTCACTTGTTCAAATCACTTATCGGACCAGAACATCTGAGCGTAACAAGTGAAAAGAGCAGCACTATCCCCACTGTTAACCTGCAGTTGGCCCAGCAGAGCTACCCAGTGGCCGGCGGCGATGGTTGTGGTGGTGGTGGTTGTTGTTGTTGTTGTTGTATTCAGGCAGCTGCCAAATATGAACGTGAAAAACTGTCAGTGTGTAGCACAGTGGTGCTATAGTAAAACATATGCGCTCAGCATGAGTTTCCCAGGTTAAAAATGTGAGAAAAACATCCACAAATACTTTGGCAGAGCTGGTTTGTACTGAGCCATGTATACTGTGTTGCATGTTTGGGTTTCCTCAGAATCTTATTACCCAGAATCGTGGGAGTATGTTTTCAGCGAACCTGTCAGTCAGTATAGCACTTCATGTCTCTCACTGAAAAGCTAAACAGTCTGAACGAGCCCACATCAGAAAGAGGAAGCGTTTAGGCGCCCAGTCAGACACTCCACTTTCCCGGTTCATTCACCTCATCGATTTTCTTAATCAAAGGCGAAATGGATTTCCAGGCTGTGGTGTTACGTGAGGCTAAAAACGTAAACTGTTCTCTCTACTTATGACTCTCTCTGAGCCAGAACAAAACTCTCGACAAAGAGTTGAAACATCTTCTGCTCTCTACCAGTGTTTCAGAAAATTTGACTGAACCTTGGCCCATATTACTGCCAAACAGCACAGCAAAAGACAGATCCAAATAAACAAGAGTAACAAACAGAGTTAGAGGCTTAAAACTGGCCCTGGTGACTGCAACGTGACCCTGCGAGCAGCTGAGGAAAAACAGATTGAAACGATGAAGCTCGCTGCCAGACCCAAACACCGATTAACTCGATTTGTAGATGATTGTATAACAGACCGTAAAATTGGGCCTTTATATTGGGCTTTGTTTTCTTGTTTTCATGCTTCTGGGCTGAAAATCAATAAGTACTTTTAGATTATTTTGTGAAGTTATTGGTTAATGCTTTTTCACGGTCTTATGACAGGGCTTCATGAACTTTAAAGTTTATCAGTTGAAATGGAATGAAAAATATAAAGTCTGGAAATTAGGACACATTGAATTTATTCTGGATCAACAAAGCAATATTCATAACCCTTGTCTGCAAATGGCTGAGGTTGTTGTTCCCTCAAGCAGTTATTCTGAGCTTGGTGGGGTGCAGAATGCTTTAGAGAGGTCATGGGATTGTTTGTAAAATCAAAGTTTTACTCTTAAAGCTTGTTCTAAATCATTTGTTTGGTAAAAGTTTTTTCTTTCTAAATTGTTTGATGGATTACAGACTGTCCTGTCTGATGATTAATAAAAATAGAATGAAAATTGGAAAAAAAAAAAAATCTTATTTTTGTATTTTAGTTTTTGTCGTTTTTGTGCACACTTCCCTCATGGGATCACAAATACTCATCCTTTTCTGTTTAGAGAACAACTGCCCCAAAGACAAATCAGCTTCCTCTGAATCTTCTCATCTTTTGTTGTTTTTCCTCCTTACAGGTTACATTGAGGAGGCTTGCATCATCCCCTGTCCCTCAGACTGTAAACTCAGTGAATGGTCCAACTGGTCACGCTGTAGCAAATCCTGCGGCAGCGGAGTCAAAGTTCGCTCAAAGTGGCTTCGAGAGAAACCTTACAACGGTGGCCGGCCTTGCCCAAAGCTAGACCACATCAGTCAGGTACAGAACTGAACTCAGTGCTCAGTGCGAGCGTTTATGTCGGTGGCTGAGCAGTGCAGATAAAACCTGAAGCTGTTTATCGGCTCACCATTGTTTCCTCGTGAATATTTATGAAATGTGCTGCTGTGCATTTGTGATTATTATAACCGTGGTACACATATATACAGACACTGAAGGGAGGGGAAAAGAGAAGGAAAAGGAGCCAATGAAATCTTAATGAATAATAAGCTTGAGCCCACAAAGCTTTCTGTTGCCGTCCCTTCATTATTGCAACACTCACTTTTTGCAAAGCAGAGGGAGTGTGAAAAGCAGTGGATGCTATAAATGGGTTCCATCCACCATATTAGTGCCTCACCGTGTGCCAGTCGATTCCTTAGGCTGCCTTGATTTGCAAAGAAATGAGAAGTTTTCCGAGCCTGTGTGAGTATGAGCAGATGCAGATTAAGGTTGTGTTGACAAGTGCTTGGCAGTGTGCGTGTGCATGTGCATGCGTGTGTGTGTGGCTGCAAAGTTCACACAGGTACAGCATTTATGCCAGAGGCTTTTCTGATAATGTCCTCTCGAATGTTGCATTAATCATAGGTACAGCACTCTATGAATTGTTGGCGTGTGTTCATTAATCCATCTGTCTCCTTTTTAATCCCCTCAATGCTTGCTGGATATGACTCATTGCTGCAGGCCCAGGTAAGAGCCGCTCCTCAGCTTTTTGTAATGTAGCCGCAGATGTTAAATGTCACTGTCAGCAGGTCATTGACAGATAGTCGTTACATGCCCACAACATCATCACTGTGAGCAACAAGGTACCGTGGCAGTTTGGAGTTTTATTTATACAAATACATCTCAGAGGAAGAACTGGTTTTGGCAGAAATACTCGCAGTGGTTGAATTAAACATTAGTGGGTGGAGCCAAAGAAGCACTATATATGCTGCTAAACTCATATACATTTTGATAACCCCTTTTTTTTATGAATACTACATTCATGGTTGTCCTTTTGGCTCCTGCCTCACCAGCTATAAGAAAAGTTCTAACTGAAACTCTCCTCTGCTGCTTTCACCCTTTGACTCAATGTTGTATCCATATTAAAGGGTTTATAATATCAGAAACGTGTTGAGCATATAGATGAGGTTACTCTGTCCTTTAGGTGTACGAGGTGGTGCCATGTCAGAGCGACTGCAATCAGTACGTGTGGGTGGCCGAGCCGTGGAGCGTGTGGAAGGTCAGCAACGTGGACTTAAAAGAGAACTGCGGAGAGGGAGTCCAAACCAGGAAAGTCAGGTATTTATTTCTCAGTCTGTCTGCGTTTCCTGTTGTTCTCAAAAAAAAACAGAACATCCCAAAACTATTTTAAAAAAGAGTCAAAAATCTTTTCGACATCGACATGAAGATGAAAATAGATAACACAGAGACAGATTTAATGTGTCAATAAGTGCAAATAGCATCACACAGCCACATTTTCTTATTCATAAACGCCTCTTTCCACCATCTTTTAGCATTTGCCTTGAAATAGGCATTCCTACGGTATTTCCTTATTTACATGACAGAGAAGCAATTCATAAAACACACCATCAGAGACAATTGAAGACCTGTTTCAGTCTGGTGATAAATTTCAGCAGGAAGAAATCTGGAATTTGATCCGATCTCGTGGCATTACAGTAGCACTGCACCTCTTCTTCAAGCCTCATCCGTTTCTCTCTCTCTCTCTCTCTCTCTCTCTCTCTCTCTCTCTCTCTCTNACACACACACACCACACACCACACACCTTCCCATATGCCTCCCAGTCTCAAATTTCTCGTCTTAGTGTCAATCTTTTAAAATGAAGAGTGCTAAAGCAGAAAATGTAGGTTTCCTGTAATAATTTATCATGTCAATTTCACTTTGACACCTGAGGAAGCAGAGTGGCTCTTAAATATGAGCTTTATGAGCATCAATTATCATGGCACTTATTTAGTATATTTATTATTATTTGGCGTTTTATTTAGTATATTTTACAAAATCTCTGCTGGAGAGTTGCTGTCATATAAGCAGTTTCTGTTATCTTGTCCATCTCTTTATATTTACACATATAGTACATTATATGAGTAAAATATAGTTTTATATGAGAACACTATGATCCTAATTTTGTATATTAAGTGAATACATATGATTCGTGCAGTAAATGGTGCAGCTTCAGCTGAGTTGTGTGTATCAGCTTGATGGATTCTGCTGCAGTCTGTGTTTGTGGCCCTGTCTAGTCCAGCTGTGGCCAAATACAACAGATTATTTTTCATAAAATAACTGCCTCTTTCCCCTGAGGAACCCAGCACAATGCTTCAAAAACACCGTCATAATACAAAATGTTTCTGCCCACATTGTCCACTTAAATTACAGCGTTTGACTCCAGCATCATTTGTAGAACAAAATAAGGCCTCACTCTGTGTTTCTCTGCAATGATCCCAAAGGTGCATGCTCAACACCATAGACGGGCCTTCAGAGGCCGTAGAGGACTACCTGTGTGACCCAGAGGAGATGCCCCTGGGGGCCAGGGAGAGCCGGCTGCCCTGCCCAGAGGACTGCGTCCTCAATGACTGGGGTCCCTGGAGCCGCTGTAGCCTGGTAAGAGCTGAATCTGGATCAGAAAGCAGCAGCTGAGCTCCGGCACACAGCAGACATGAGAATGTCAGACTTGTTTGAAGCCCAGATTCGTCTTGATGTCTCTTTGTTGTCAGAAATATTTTCTCTGAGGGCTCAAAGAATTCAGAGAGTAGCATTGCTGTGTTATTGTGAGTAGTGTGCGAATCTTTGTCAGCAGGTCCACCAAAAAAGAATAAAAAAAAGATACATGTGCTATAGGAGCTGCAGGAAAATGTCTTATGTATCACGTGTGTTACACTTTACTCACCGTATATGAGGGAGAGTAAGAAGATGAGTTATGATAAAGACTCGAACAGGTTTCAAAATTCACATTTTGTGTTACACACACACACACACACAGACCTGCGTACATTTTTCTGTCAACAGTAGCAAACATAAGGCTGAGTAAACTATTACCTCTACTTGGTGATCATTATTTAGCAGACAACACTAAAAAAAAAGAGTATAATCAATTACTTTTTCAGAAAAACAAACTGAAACCTACGTTCCTTTAAAAGATGCACAAACTTTTTACTATGATGCATACCTGGAATTTAGCTCAAAATTTCTTATTTCCACCTGTAAGCTAAGCAGGAGATGAGGGCTTTATCTGCCTGAGAGACTTTTCCCAACCCAGTTTAAAACATTAAGATTTTGCCATTAAAGTTTGAGTCTCCTTCTCCTGATTGCATCACAGCAGCAAAGCTTACACCTACAGGCTAAATTGGGTTTACAATCACCGTTCTCACTCTTGCAAAATCAAAAGGTAAGGTGTCGGAACATTCTGTTCAGTTCCTCCATGGCTCACACCTACAAATTCACAGCAAAAAAAAAAAAAAAANAAAAAAAAAAAAAAAAAGTGATTTTAACTGCTCTGGATTCACCTGATGATCCAGCACTCTGTCCATTGTTAATCACACCCCATTCTCTCCCAAAGTGCTTGACAACTTCCCACAATTTCAATCTTGACATGGAGTCTGCAGCGGCACCAGCGGCACCTTTCACATGTTTTATTCATTATGCCAGCGATGGAGTTATTCTAAAAGGCAGTCATTCCCCCCCCATCCCACCCTCCCACCTGCACCCTGCAAGCAGTGAATCTGGTGATAGAACCTGGAGGTGTACTGTTCTAACAGAATACATGTTTGAGCCGTCCTGCCATTTCCAGCTGAAAAAAATCCTACAACTTCCTCATTCTGGGAATGCCAAGAGGGAGGCGGATTGTTTTGATGCTGTATAATGACAAAACAGCCCCCAGTGAGATGCCGAGTTTGGCGGAATGGCTTGACATCAGAAAGCCAAAAGGCAGGGAAATAATCCAGAAGGCAAATTCACACAGCTGACTTTAATGTTCAGCAAAAAATGGACTGTGACTCACTGTGGCGGTGGCTTTCTCTCAACAAAGGGCTCAGTTCCAATTCTAGGATCTGTCTGTATTCATTTCTTAACTTTCTCCAATATGGATGGTTAATAATTTCTGTAATGCTGATAACATTTTGCAGGCTTCACTTTTGCTAATACAAAGCCTCTGTTTCAGCCCTGTACCAGAACCAACAGCCGAGTCCGGACGGCATACACCATTCGGTCACCCACTGTGGGGAGGCAGTGTCCAGACACGACCGACAAGGAGCCCTGCAGCCTGAACCTCAACTGCTTCAACTACTTCTACAACATCACAGGTAAATGAAAGAAAAGGAAATTAAAGATGCAGTGTTCATTCAGTTCCAGTGAATCTGTAGCTGAATTTAGACTGATTTCTATCAGCGATCGGTTGATATAGATGTGTTTCTCCTCAAAATGACAGCATGTTCCACATGTGTTAGACAGAACGGGTTTTGGGCTGTAACATGGCTGTTGCAGATTAAAAATTTTCCAGCTTTAACCAATTCAGAGATTAAATCAACAAGAAACAGGGGCTGTAATGACAGTCAGTGCCTTTCACACAACTCTTTCAGGCTCTTTCAGGGAATCAGGAACCTTTTCTTTGTTTTGTACCAAGGAACTAGGACCCACTTTGGTTCCAGAACTGAAGTCCCTGAATTATTTTTAGCTTCTACTTAAGGGTAGGTATCAAACTCAAAGACGATTTTAATATGGATTTTAGAACAGTGTGTTGGCTTGTTGATTTTTTAACAAATAGATCACAAACAGTCAGAGTTAACGGCATCTCGTCCAGCAATTTGGTGTCCTCCACTGGTTCTCCACAGGGTTGTGTTCTGTCCCCTCTTTTATTTTCTTTATATACCAATGATTGTCAGAGTCATTATGAGGGGCGATATGTTATCAAATTTGCAGGTGATTCTGTCATAGTGTCTCTTCTTGGTGATTCTGATAACAGCCACGGTCCAGTGGTTTAATCAGTGGTGCAATCACAATACAAGTACTTGGGCACTGTACTTGATGACAAATTATCCTTTGAGGCCAACACTGACGCTGTTAGAGGAAAAGCTCTCCAGCGTTTGTATTTTTTTAAGGAAACTGCACAGTTTTAATGCGGACATGTCTTTTATGAAAATGTTTTACTGTTGTTTTATTGAACCTGTTTTAACTTTCTCTCTGATCTGCTAGTACGGGAGCCTGAACTTAAAGAACAGGTGTAAGCTGGGAATATTGTTAAGATATGTAGTAAGTTAGCTGGCACTGATCTTACGAACCTCTCTCAGCTCCACATGACTAGAGCAACTAGGAAAGCCCGACTAGTCCTCTCTGACTTGAGCCACCCTTTACATGGAGAGTTTCAGCTGCTTCCGTCTGGTTGAAGATACAGATTGCCTCAGTGCAGGACTAACCGATACAAGCGCTCATTCATCCCGGCGGCCACTGACTTTATTAATGAATCACTGTAGTGTTCTGTCTGATTGTTTTGTTTTTTTTTTGGTTTCGTTTTCTTTTATGTATTGTCTTGCATATGCTGCTGTTGCATAACAAAATGCCTTTCGAGGACAATAAAGTTTACTTTACTTTGTAGTTCAGGGAATGTTGGGTGGAGATCACAAAACCAAAACTCACTGATTGATCAACTTTTTTAAAAATGAAACAAAATATCAAAGATCAAATTAATCAAAGCAATGGAGGTATTAGTTGAAATAATTTCCATAATCTCACAGCACTTGAAGCACGGTGGGAATGAAAACAGGGAATTCACTGAAGGAACCATGTCGTTCCTATTCTAGATAGTTCTGTGCAAAGTAGTTACTAAATTAGATCCAAACTTTAGGTCTGAATGTGCTTAGCGTTGTGGACCCACGGCATTCATTTCAGAGTCATTTTAGAACATGCAGAACAATTACTTAAAAAAAAAAAAATGGTCAGCCTCATCCTTTGAATTTTTCAGGTTAGATACATTTTCAAACAGAAAAGCTAATGCTGGTACAACTTGTCGTTTTTGAGTTCTGCTCACGACTGTGTTTTACATCAGAGCAGGACAAAAAGCACCTTTCTGATCACAACCTAATCCTGTTTTTTCTTTTACCACAAAGCCCTGTTTCATACACGTCCACGGTTGGAGTTGCCCTGGACAATTAAAAAATTTGTCCACAGGCCATTTGATTAAGACAGGTTTTCTAAGCAGGTCTGGGATTTATGCTAACAGTCTTCCCACGCTCCCCTCTCTGATCTCTATGTCAACGCATGTTTAAGTAGCTTCTATTTTTCATGAAATTTTGCCTTCTACTACATTTATAATGCTAATTCCAACATTTTGATAAAAATGTAATAAACTACATAAATTGGCAGTGTGCCTGTATTTTATTAGGATTTGTTCTGTTGCCTTCAGTGCTGCTGCTCCACATTCTCAGCCACCCACCCTGCTTTCCTCTGTCTTCTCTCCTCTGAAGCCTTTGTGTTGTTACACTGGGAGATGCGAAATATAATTTTTAGTGTGGGGAGTCACGCTGGCATACAGACCTCCTAGGATATATGTACATAATATACTAGCAGAGATCATTATTGGGGTAAAGAGTTATTTTTTTTATTGGCGCTGAGACCATCCAGGCTGCATCTTCCTTCACTGTTTCTCTCCTTTCTTTTCTTGCTGCCTCTCTCTGTCTCTTACTGTCGCTTTTTCTTGTTGCAATATCCCTATTTCAGTCCCCAGAGTGCCACAAAGCTCCTTGGCAGAAGGAGACACAATTCCCAGAGTCGAGCTTGCAAACGAGCTCACTGCAGCTAAAAACAGCCACTCATTTCTGTCAGAGGATGGCTCACGTCGTGAGTGATACCTTGGCCTCCCTGCTGGTGCAGAATGCTTTTAACAACGGCATATGCTATGAGCTTTTATGAAAGGCACTGGCGCCCTAAGACTGGAGTAAAATACCCACTTGTGGAGGGCCATTGCTATGTTTCAGAACAGGAACATAAAGCTAACTGCCTGGCCGTATAGCTTGCTTAGGGCTGCTGATGCTGGTATATAAGGACGCTGATGGCAGCCACGGTTATCGGATTTAAGTGAGCCGTCTTAAACCCTCATTGACCTCTTTGCTGACAAAGTAATCATCAGTTATCAAGCAATGATCTATACAGCCAGAAGGTATTTGTAGGCCGACTCCAGACATAGATTATTTCACAGCTTATTTTGAGATATTTCAGTGTTATTTGATAGCTGTGGCTGAAGGGAAGGATAGGAGAGAGAGAGAGAGAGAGAGAGAGAGAGAGAGAGGGAGAGATTGTCATGCAACAAAGGCAATGAGCTGAAGTCAAACCTGCAATATTGCAAGTACATGGCGTACTCCACAACCTGCTGAGTCATCAACGTGTCCATTTTGCTCAGTCTGAATGCATGACACATCCAACCTGAGAGATCCGCCTGACAGAGAGAGGTGAAGGCATCAGAATTTGAGTTGGTACGTCAGCGACTTTCACCGTGTTAGGTGACTCTCTCCATGCATATTTAACAGTAAGTTGGTGGAAAACAGTGCGTTTCTGTTATTTAATTCATATATTGGCCTTTAGCTAAGAGGAAATTTCCCGCCAATAATAGCCCCAGCACCCTTGCTTCTTCACTGCACCCAACATACAAAAATTCAACAACTTCCAAAATAACATGCGGTAACATGGTACACCAGTGTATATTTGTGTGTTTGCTTCCACAAAACTAAGACACACCACAGTTGTTTCTCGGTGTGTGGAAGTTACTCGCTTTGAAGGGTGAGGAATCTGTGACAGCAGAAGATTATGTGCAAAGCATCGTGAACACTTGAAGTGAAGTGCTGTGAATAATGGCGTCTCTGTATCCCGCAACATCATCATGCTGCAGCTGAAAATAGAGAGAACCACAGAAGCAAAACACTATTAAAATGCTGCTTCCTTGTGACTTGAATACCTCCTCCTCCTCCTCCTCCTCCTCCTCTCCTTTTTCCTTTTGGCTCCCTATAAATCACTTCTCCCTCTCACACGTCTTCCACCTCTCCTGGCAACCAGGGTGGTAAAACCAACAGTGACGTGCAGTTGGGTGTTGCCTGCTGTATTTGCTGAATATGGAAAAGTCATGTGCTTTACACACAATGTCAGTCATCATGTGAGGATCTTATTCTGCATACTCCATCTAGCTGCTGTAAAAGTAGTTAGTCAGAAGAGATGTGAGATGGTGAATTATGGGATTTATAAGTCACATGTGACTGATAGGCCAAAATATTTTCATGCTTGCTGCTCATCTTTTATGAACTCACTCTTATTTATTTGCTCTGCAACTCGCAGGTAAATATTTCTTTTCTTGCTTCATCTCGGTGTCTCTTGCTGTCACTTTTTGTTGTTGCATTATTTCTATTTCAGTCCCATGAGAATGTTGTATTCATACTTCGCATTCTCTTTTGTCCTTTGCTCTTCTTGCCATTGGTTACATATAATGTTAGCACTGTAGGAAGATTAGCTTTCCTGCAGCTCCACTCATTGTGATGTTCATAGCAAATCTGTTGAGTTTTTTTCAGCGGCACTTATTTTTAATGGACATTACAAATGCTATTTAACACTGGGCTGGGCAGCTTAATGGCTTTGTGGCTGGCAAGTACATCCTGGTCCAACTCCACCTGGGTTTTTCTGGTGGATGGTGGTGCATGTTCACCCCATATCTGTGTGGGTTTTCTCCTGGTGCTGTTTCCTTCCACGGTCCAAAGACATCAGGTTGGAAAAACTGGAAATTCTAAATTGCCCCACTGTGAGCGTGAATGAATATATGTGTATGTGTGTGTGGGTGTGTGTGTGTGTGNGTGTGTGTGTGTGTGTGTGTGTGTGTGTGCGTGCGTGCGTGCGTGCGTGCCTTCGTGTGCATGTGCACGTGTTATCCCTTGATAGACTGGTGATCTGTCCGTTGTGCCATGCCTCTTGCCCAGAGGATGCTGGGATACACTGCAGCACCTCTGCACAGGATAGCTGGTTATAGAGAATGGATGGAGGGATAGATGGAGGAGTTTATGATATTATTTTAGAGACAGTATTACTAAATTGATTGTCTTTGTTTTGTTGATTAGGTGTTGACTTGTACACATCCAGTCAAGTTAACAATGGCAATGTTGAGATAAATGTGAATGTTTTCTGTTTCTCCTCAGACTGGAGTACATGTCAGCTGAGTCCTAACGCCGTGTGTGGAAGTGGCATCAAGACCAGGATGCTTGACTGCGTTCGCAGCGACGGCAAGTCCGTCGATCTAAAATTCTGCGAGGAGGTGAGTCCAGGAGAAAGTTCCAGTGTCTTTTCCTTTGCAGTTCCCTCCTTTCTTCAATTTTTAATTCCTCGGCACCATACGTTATATTTCCTTTGACAGTCATTTTTTTGTAATGACTTAATCATGTCACTCATTACAACACATTACCATACCCTTCCAGTACTATTAGGCCTGAAGCATGACAAATTCAGAGCTATTCCCATGCAGAGATTGTTGTCAGTGCTTCAGGCGGAGCTTTTTATTCATTCATAATGTGTCTAGGCCCTGTAATTGTAGCCGGCGGGCTGCGGCAGAGTTGTCCCCACAGCTATTTAACCCGTGGCCCACTTCATCATCTGGCTCATTCACAAAAACATATCATGTCAGAGCAGCTTTCAGAACAGCCTTAATATCCTGGCTCTCTGGCCTGATGCTGCCCTCTGCCAGAACAAAGGCTTTTGGGACTTGTAGTGCTGAGAGGTCAAGCTGGAGTCTGGCTGTAACTGATTGAATTGGCTGCGCTGAGATTGTTCAATGTGTGGCACCCGTGTTGTGAACTGTTTGATGACGTGAGTCACAGATTATTCCCTCTGTTTCCCACATGCACATCAGTTGAATTTGGAGAAGAAGTGGCAGATGAACATGTCCTGCGTGGTCGAGTGTCCTGTCAACTGTCAGCTGTCAGAGTGGTCGGCCTGGTCCGAGTGTTTGCAGACCTGCGGACTAGAAGGTAAGGTTCATTATATAAAAAACCTAAAAATGTTATGGTCAATTTCAATTATACGCACAGATTTGATGTATTTTCTGTACGTATGTCACTGCATTTACCGGCCACTCTAATTCACAACATTTTCGGATATGTTAGGAGTTTAGTGACCTGAACAGCTTGCTGACATCACTCAGAGGCACCACAGCGATAAGATCTGTGACATTTTGATAACAAGATGAAGTCTCTATCCACTAGGGCCACCTTTCATCATCAGTTATGCTTAATTACATGCCAAAAATGTTTTCATCTTGCACTTGTACAGTAAATAAATGATGAATCTATCCATCCATTCATTTTCCACTGCTTTTCCGGGTCAGGATTGTGGAGGCAGCAGGCTAGCCACTCCTCCACCTCTTACTGGAGGATCTCAAGGCATTCCCAGATAGGATATGTATTCCCTGTAGTGTATTCTGGGTCTCTGCCTTGTTAGACATGTACAGTGTACCTCCACAGGGGGGTCCTAGGAGGCATCCTTATCAGGTACTCAAACCTCAGCTGGCTCCATTCAGTGCGATAGAGCAGCAGTTCTACTCTGAGCTCCCTCTTGATGTCCTGAGCTCTCACTCCCCCTGCAAGGCTAACTCCTGATAGCCTACAGAGGAAACTCATTTCGGCCACTTGTATCCACAGTGTCATTCTTTTGGTCATTACCTGAGAAGTGACTACTTGTTCATGTCCATAGATGAGAGATGGAGTGTAGATTGACCCTTAAATTAAGACCTTAACCTCTGTTAACCACCAGTGCACTTCAGTACCCACATCGCTACAGGTGCCACACCAATCCATCTATCAATCTCACGCACCATCCTACCCTCATAACAGGACCCAAAGATACTTTAACGCCGCAGCTCATTCCCCACCTGGAGGGGACAATTTGCCATTTTAGATAAAATAAAAAAGAAGTAAATAAAAAATGACCTAAAAGCAAAAGCAAGTGCAAGCAAAGCAGAAAAAATTGGCACATAAAAAAAGTCATCTCATGGTCAATTAATAAAAAGTTCCCACCATAAAACTAGTCTATAAATGTGTTTCACGGTCTTGATGGCAAAGGGCTGAACACATTTAGTTTTAAATTTAGACTTTGGAACAGCCAATAGAGATCTCAGGCTGTAATGGCGTTAAAAGGTCTGCAGTTTACTCTAGCTCGATGCCAGACACATCAGCATTTGGTTGGTATGATCTCACCATTTTGTATATTAAAAACCCTACTGCTGCATTTTATACAAGCTGCAGATAATATAACTTTTAAGTGGAACAGAGGGTCACTTAGGTGTTTTTACCATAAAATCACAGCAATAACAACTGAAGGTTCCAGTTTGAATGTGCTGCACTGACTGTAAACATCTTAGAAGGTAAATGAGTGAGAACCTGACCTCCCTCATCAGTCACCACCAAGGTGCTCTTGAACAAGACACTTTAGGCACATTCACACTGAGCGTGTTTGGAGTGATTACTCATTTAGTTTAGTTCTTCAGGCAGCTGAGAATAATTACATTTCAGCTCAAGTGCCACCAAATAACTTGTTTTCTCCAAGAGATCTGCCATTAAGTACATTTAGAGTCAAAAAAAAAAAAAAAAAAAAAATAGGACACAGCCCAAAACTCTGGTCAAAGCTAATATTCATTTTCAGCTTTTTCTGAACTTGTTTGAAAAGCAGAGAATAAATTACAGCAAAACGTGAAGACAAGTGTTTGTTAAGCTCAACTACAGATAAAGCAGCTAGGATTAGATTTGTTTTGACTTTTCACCCACTTCCACGTCTGTGCAGTAACTTTGCAGAATGACAAGTTACCAAATTTCTTCTCAGTTAATAAGCTGCTTTTTGTCCTCCGCACCATTTGTTCACAGTCCCAGGGTTGCTTGTTAATTTGGAAGTGTGAACCAAATACAGAAAGTGCAACAAAGTCAACTTTGAGATGCTCAAAATACAGGATTATGTTGTACTGGGCAGCTCAAAGGTGTAAGTTTGTACATGTGTGATTGTAAATTGGGGAAATGCTAGAAAAAAATATGCAGGCTCAGCAAAATCCTGGAGGAGCTTTAACATTATTTGCAGAAATCATTTGAACCACATGTGGTTGTAAGGAGCTTGACTGCGTCCAAAGTGCTCAGTATGTGTGTGTGTGTGTGTGTGTGTGTGTGTGTGTGTGTGTGTAAGAGCACGCCAAAGGACTGAGCATGCATGCTCAGCAAAATGGAGCTAAAAGATAAAAAAAAAAATAAAGTACATTTCAGAACCTCTGTCTCCCATTGGAGGCAATTGGCTGGAAAAAGTCACAGAACTGAAAGAGAGGAAGTGTTTATTTAAGTGAGAGTGATTGTTACAGTCCTGCCAAAGAACTGGAGAAAATTTTGCCTCCTGTTGCCTGGTTGTTGTTCAAGGATTCACACAATTGGTTCATTTCGATTACATCGTCCTGCCCCCAAAGGCCACTGGGAGCTCTTTGAAGGAGAGGCTGTATAGCAGCAGTAGCTAAATCACAGGGAATCAGATAAAAAGTTTAAGAGTGGTTGAAGGAGCAATATGGGACTTTATCTGATCTGTGTGTGTGTGGTCGGCGATGTTCCTCTCGGTGGAAAGGTTATGAGGCTATGCATGTGTGTGTGGGAAGGCTGGTGATACGTGTTCTCTGTTGGCAAGGTGCCAATGACGTGAGCAAATTGCTGCTAGCAGGTGAGGAAATGAAAGCAGTGTAAACAAATGAAGGGTTCTGAGAATCGAGAGTGGGTAGAACAGAAGGTGGTATTTCACCTGTGTGTGTGTGTGTGTGTGTGTGTGTGTGTGCGCAAGATTTATGTGTTGTATTTTTTTTATTCATTCATTTCGCCTACTTTGAGCTTAAAATCAAACCGACTTTGATGTGCTGCTGTGTAAGATTTGCTGAAAGAGAGAGATTGCTTTTGCAGAAAATCTCTTTTAAAACAGGTCCAAGAATCAATTAAGATAGTGGTTCAGAAGTTAAGTGAAATGTTAAGTGATTGTGAAAGATATGATAAATTGTGTGTTCACAGTGGGAATAAATGATGTGCACGGTTATCAGAAAGGCCAGCCTGTGTTTTATCCCTTTGACTTTTGTTTATTATGTAAAAATCAGAAAGCATCTTTGCACTCCACAAAGATGTATTAATTTAGCAAGATAACCAAACTATAAAGGTTTAGTCCAGAAAATAATAGTTAGTTTATCATCTGTTAGGCTGGTAAGCAAATGTCAAAATGAGGGTTCAGAACTAGTGACCCATAAAATTGAGTTTAATATTGCTGACATGATATTGATGAGCTTATTTTTGTTGATCAGCAAAACTCATCATAGCAACAATATAACTAGAATAAAACCCCAGTAAAAACCACAGTTACCTTTAAAGTCAAAAAGGTCCAAGGGCAATAAGCTTATTTCTTAATTAGTAGCTCACCTGCAAATTGAGCTACATAGTAACTTGCACATTTTTAAATTATGGGTATAATAATAATACCCAAATGGGGATAAAAAGGAAAATACAATTAAATAAAAAGGACTATGATGGAGAATTGTTCTTTGCTGTTGTTTTTCTTCTTTATAATTTTTATCAAACACTTCCTGTGTGTTGGGTCCAGGTAAGATGTGGAGGCGGCGGACGGTGGTCCAGGCCTCTCAGGGTGACGGCCGGCCCTGTGCTACTCAGATGGAGCAGTGGAAATCCTGTCCGGTCAGGCCCTGCTATCGCTGGCAGTACAGCTCCTGGTCTGAGTGTCGAGTGGAGGTACGTCAATAAATCATTAGCTGAAGGAGCAACAGGGGCCTTTTTGTGTTAAAGAAGAATTTAGTAGTTATCATCTATGCATGAGAAAGGAAACCGTAAGACTAACAGTTCTCTGGCTCAATTTAGGTCATTCCGCAAAGGAGGTTTGGAAAGCAGGAATCTCAGCACCTGGCAAAACATAATAGAGACATTAGTACTGATCAACGGCTCAATCAAATCCCCTCCAGATTCAGTCGTTTTGTGACATGGGGCAGTAAAAATCAATGTAATGCACCTTTAATGCTGATACATTACTATAAATGAATAGCCGTGCCAAGAAACCTGGCAGTCTACTCTTAATTTTCACACTTCATTTTGCTTTGTGCATTACCAGATCAGATATTTTGAAGGAAGTCTGCACTTTACATCATAAACAGGATATTTTTGTAGTTTGCAAATCAATATTTTAGTCCAGTGTTTTTGTAGTTTTTACCTTGTTTTAGCTTAGCTGGTCTGAATACTCAGATCAGTGTCCATTTTCTTGCTTTATAAAACAAAAGGAACAACACCAGGAAGTGATTTAGCAAATAAGAGCTTCATCTCAGCAAATGAGTTGAATGTGGTCACTACTTTGACAAAAATACGATGCATAACACCTTACAATGCTAAACATGAAGTACATAAAAGCAGTAAAACCAGGTTTCTGAGATTTATTTTCTTAAATAAGGTTAGATAGATAGACAGACAGACAGACAGACAGACAGACAGACAGACAGAGGTATGTAATACTGAAAACTAAATCCTAATTAAAATCTGTAGAATTGTAAATAAATAAATAAAATCAATAACATATGAGAGTAAACATTTACAGTATTTCAGTTTCAGAAATGTCATTGTTCATGCGAGTCTCAAACACACCAAATTTACAAATATTAGCAATATTTTAATAATATGAATACACAATTTAACAAATTTACACAAATCCTAAAACTCATACTTGGCATTGATTTAAAAAGGGGAATCTATAATTCATAAAGACTTTTATCTGGATTTTTCTTTTACATACTTACTGTATGTAAGTTACTTTTACTGAAAAGTAACTTACATACAGTATTTTATTAAATTATACAGTATTTGAGGCAAAGAAAGTCTTGCATGGCAATTGTGGATTATTTATTAAAAGTTATCACCACTGAACAATCTAGTTATTGTAATCAGAGCAGGATTACAATCCCTCCTCCTTCCTTTGCGGTGATCTTGTGTGTATGTGTGTTGTGTGATTGTGTGTGTGTGTGTCAGGGCGTGGTGTGTGGACATGGCATGCGTTACAGGAACCTGTCCTGCTACGTGTCGGACGGCTCCAGCGATGATGAGGGAGGCATGGTGGATGAGGAGCTGTGTAGCAGCCTGGAACTGGCGGTCAACGGAGACGAGCAGATCACACTGAAAGAGGCCTGCACGCTCCCCTGCCCAGGTAATCACGCTGCCTTCAAGTTCTCTTCACAGTATGGTAATTATGAGCTGCTTGGACTGCATGAGAAACCTCACAAATTGAATGACGTGAAATGTCCAGGTCACCAGCGAGTGTGGCAACCCTGTCAGTCAGGGAGCCAGATTCAAGATTTGCATGTGACTTATCATGCTCTTCTTCTTCTTCTTTTCCTTTCGGCTTTCCCTTCAGGGGTCACCACAGCGAATCATCTGCCT
>VXCM01002186.1:29267-107809 GCA_014773175.1 Lucifuga dentata | reverse complement strand
TAGGGTTAGATGGAGGCAGATGATTCGCTGTGGTGACCCCTGAAGGGAAAAGCCGAAAGGAAAAGAGGAAGAAGAAGATTATTAGTAGTAGTAGTAATGTACTAGATTATAGATAGATAGATAGATAGATAGATAGATAGATAATGGTGCTATATTTTAGACATTTATTTATTTGNATAGATAGATAGATAGATAGATAGATAGATAGATAATGGTGCTATATTTTAGACATTTATTTATTTGCAGGCAGCTTAGACTAACACACACAGAGAAACTCATTCACACAGCTATGCCACAGCTATAGAATTTTGAGTTTTCAGTTTAGCTAAGTCTTTGGACTTGGGAGGAAATCAGAGTACCCAGAGGAAACCCACACAGACACAGGGAGAACGTACAAAGTCCACACAGAAAAGCCCCAGTTCGTCACTCAGTGCTAAGCACCAAGCCACCGTGAAATTTTTGTGAAATTTCTAAGAGTTTTCACCGAGCATTAGAGGCATTCAGCTGCTCCAACACACCAGATATAAACCATGGAGCCAACAGTAACATACAAAATCTTCACATGGTAGCGTCTTGATTGACCTTATTAAAGGACCATACCAGTGATTTTGCATTTAGAGTCCAATAAATACAACCTGCCCTCATGTTACATTATTGACAACTATTTTCCAAAATATACTAGGAATGGTAAATTTTACATTTTTTTTTCTACCTTCTGACTTGGTTTCAGTTCATTCCAGTACGCTATAAAAATGAACTTGTAGAGACTTGAAATGATCTTGGATAGATAATCATCACATTGAACAACATGCTGGTTTTTTTAATGTGTTTTTTTGTTTTTTTTTTTAGTCAAAGTAACTTAATATAAGGTGGGTGGATCGCCAGAAAATAGTTGGCAGTAACAATCATAGTTGGGTAGTATTTTTTGGGCCCAACCAGGAAAATCACTGGTATGGTCCTTTAAATCCTGATTTATCACAGCTGCATACTCAGACAGGAACCCAGCTTTTTACTGGGCTCAACAAGGAACTAAAAAAATGTAAATACTGCAATACATTTGGTTTCAACAGTGAAGTATCAAAGAACTTTCATGCTGTGAGAACAGAAGAAATGCAATAAGGTCAAAGACCAGTTGCCTCTACACACAAATGTCTGAGACATATTAGTGTTGACTTTCCATTTACAGAGGGCTCAGCATGCATGACACTTAACAAGACACTGCAAAGCCTCAAAACCTCGCCATCACGTTCGTAACTTAGTCACCTGAGCAGGTGTCAGAGGCTAAGAAATCACCTCCATCACAGACCTTATATAGGTCTTCCCAATTCTCTTTGCTCTTGATTCTTTAATGTTCATTTGTCTACCATTCAGCTCACTATAGAGGCAGGAAAGCTGCATTCACTCACATGTCTACTACTGCAATGTTTGTGTGTATGTGTGTGTTGTGCGAGTATTTTACAAGGCTAAAAGGAAAATGCACAGAAAAATGCCAGGCTGGATTCTATTCAAAGGGCTCTTAAAGGATAGAAAAGGCCTCTCATCCATTAAGAGGAATCCCAAAGCTGCATTATTTGTTCTACATGCATTGTTATGAGCTATTTACAGCAGAAATAATTTCTCAGAGGAAAAAAAGAAACACATCTTGATGGATGTATGTATTAGTGTATATAAAAAAAATGAACATCTATTCATCTGCTCTCAGAACACATGACTAATGGAAAGGCTGAAGCATCTTAGTTACCAGCTTGGTTAGTTTGCCTGAATACTGTAAACATGCAGTATAATGATGCTTCAATAACTCATTCAATCCTAGACTTAATTTCACAAAAACATCAGTGTGGGCAGGAACCGGGATTTTCTAATACACGCCTTTGCCATTATTACTCCACCTACAGTAATGTCATGAACTGACAGGTCTGAACATGAAGCTAGCAATTCCAGGTAAATGTCAGAAATGTGAAAACAGGACACGAGCAAGCTAGAGAGAAACGATATACAGAGGAAAACTGATTAATTTAATTAAATTAGTCTATTTCAAGATTAAATCTTGAAATAGATTTTTAATGTTCTTGTCAATCCCTCATGCAGAGGTCTGTATAACAAAGTTTTTCCATTTTTATATCAAGATTTCTGCATATTCAAAGTTTGTCTACAGATCAAGCTGTTGATTCTACCCATAACGCTGCAGTCACGATTGATTGTCAGGTGTTCAATAAGTGTTTCAGTGGATTCCCTGTTGCTATGTTGACCCTCATATCATAAAACCAGGAGGAAATCAAATATCTCCATTAATGCTGCTCAGACAGAAAGTCCTGTGGCTCCCCCTACTGGTGGTACATCTCCTAACAGGCTACATTTTAAAGTCCTTTAGGACAGAAAATAGCTTTCATTGAGTTTCAT
Source organism: Lucifuga dentata (assembly GCA_014773175.1). Taxonomy (NCBI): domain Eukaryota; kingdom Metazoa; phylum Chordata; class Actinopteri; order Ophidiiformes; family Bythitidae; genus Lucifuga; species Lucifuga dentata. The sequence goes on along the minus strand of VXCM01002186.1, from coordinate 105,409 downwards.
TACATTGTAGGAGCTATTGATTATTATTTTGAATATCTAATTTATTCTAGGTATTTGCTTTATTTTTTATTTTCGGTTGCTGTTTTATTCTGTATATAACAACAACAACAACAACACTAAAAATAATAATAATAATAATAATAATAATAATAATATTAATAAAACTAATAAGTATTATTATATTATATTATATTATATTATATTATATTATATTATATTATATTATATTATAGCAGTTGGTAAAGAATTGATGGTTTACAGGATTATTTATTTGTTTTTGTTTTTTTGTTTATTAAGAATTATCTAATTGTACTTTTACCCTTGAACACCAGAGGACCTAAGAGAGTTGCTTTGTTCATTTATTGACTCTTAACCAACTTGCATTAACATGACACAGATGGGCTTGTTAGGAAACAAAAGTGTCTGTCTGTGATAATGCAGTTTAAGGATTTTCTTAGTCATCTGTCTGAAAATTAAATAAGGGATTATAGAGTCAGTCAACAGGCCCCCTTCAGCCAGAACTCAACCATGTTTCTCCCATGACTATTAGAGTTGTTCCCCTTTCATCTTCTGAAGTGGCTCATGCAGAAAGTTCAGCACACGTTATTTTTGTTTCCAGTTCTCTAAATCCACCACCTTCATTTATTAAATCTTTAGCTTATATTATCACTCCATATACTGCAAGCACAGTTTCTGTTAACATCACATCAATAACAAATGAAAATCTTTTTCTCATTTGCAAAAGTGGAAAATCAACAAACAAATAACAAATAAGATGTTATAAATGATGTAAAAGTTTCATGGAACATACTTCACCTTTCATATTCATATTCATACAACCGTTTCAGACCATGAAAACAACAGTCATAATGATTATTTAGGAATTCTGTACCCATTTTAGCTCCTGGCTGGATTTGAACCCACAACTTTATGGTTATATATAGTACACACTTAGACTTTTTGGTAATCTGTAACTGAAAAAAGGTATTGTAGGACTCAACAATGAGCATGAACATAAATGATCAGGTAATTTTCCTCTGAGGGAGATTCTACAATGGAGGGCCCTTATGGCTGCAGTCTGTAAAATAACACAGTAAAGACAAACACACACACACTTTTGTAAGAGCAACACAGATTTGTGTGTCAATCGTTGTGTTATTTACAAGTCAGCATTGACTTTAAAGCTCTTAAACCCTGTTGTTATGGAGTTAGACTGGAAAGATAAAGGAGTATTATTTTCAAAAGCTAAAACTCCAGTGAAAGCTAAGACCACGCTCAGAATGTGTACATATGTAATTCCTGAAAATACAAGATTAAATTGTGCAAAAGTTTATCTGTGTAAGACAGTTGGCAGGTAATGTAATGCTGAAATGTTTATAAAAAAAATATGAGAAAGTATTTTCCTGCGCTCTACCTACGCTTGAAGCTCTGAGAGACAGACTAAAAAACGAAATAAAGTGGTGCCAGACCTGATGTGGTACAGTATGTTTTTTCCTCTTTATTTGCGTTAAGGATATGAGGAAGCTTCTCTCATCTGTTTAAGGTTTTGCCTTTATATCTTTTAAAACATGTCAGATCTTCCAGCCAAGAACAACACGATGCCCAGTTCTATTATTGAGGAAATGAAAATTCAAGCCAAATTGTTCATTCAGTGTCAATGTCTGGATCATTTTCTTCAGGCATTTTACCACTGTGTTATTGGAGACTTTATATTTGGATCTGCTGCTGCTGCATAACACAATACCTCACCTTTACAGGCCTCATTCACATGTTGCATTAACATGTGACCTATATCTGAAGGTATAATGACAACTGCATGTTAATGCAGGGTGTAAATGCTAGCAGAATGCAATGAGATCAGAATGCTACCAGCATTCTGATTCTGTCAAAATGAGCCAGGTGTAAATGTTAATGTGTACAGCAGGGACACATTCAAGAGATAAAGTTCAACCACAAGTAGAAAATGTCATCCCAATCTTGCCTTCCTAGCTCCCGTTGCTCTTGTTAATGAAATTATTTTTACCATCCACCAGTCAGGATTGGCTTCATAACAACCTGCCTACTGGGATCCAATCACAATGAAGGTTGCATCTAGAATGAGGACACATGTACAGTGTAAATACACATCACATCATCAGATGTCCTTACCCAGATAATGTATCTGTGCATGAAACTGCAAAGCCAATAGCATCTGAATTGAAGACTGTAAACTTCTCAGTCCATTATATATCTGTCTGTAAGTGCTCCTTCTTAGCTTTTCCTGTCTTTTTTACTGACTGATGAGCTACTGTAGTTCTTAGTCATACTGCAGCTTCTTTTATTTGACATAGAGAAGAGTACATCTTTCAAAGACACAGCACTTTCTGGAGGAGGGAAAATAATTCTAAAATCATTCACATTAATCAGCTTATTAGGTAACACTTTAATTTAGTTGTTGATCAGGACTCAAAAAAGTAGATAATCCACAACGTGCCACTTGCACGTCCGGTGACAGTGTAACCATAACCATAACCATAACCATAACCATAACCATGTATAATGTCTTGACCTGACCCAAAGCTGATCTAAAGCCCCAACAACTCTTATCTGACTGAACACATTTTCTAAAATTATTTTAATGTTAACTTTTCAATTTTTTCTTTAGGGTATCTTCAGTGCACATTTGTGCACAAAAAAAACCTATGGAACACTTTACCAGAGTACAGTACATATGTGTTTCTCAAACTGTGGATGTTTTTAAGAAAAATCTGAACACATATCTTTTCAGTACTGCTTTTATGTCAAATATTGATACTGAATGCCTTTTTGACTATTTTTCTTTAATTTTATCTTTTATCTTCTGCTTTTTACTTATTTATGTTTTTGTATTTTTAGTTTTGTTTGAAACACTTTGAGCTGCACATTGTGTATGAACTGTGCTTATATATCCTGTATACACACACACACACACACACACACTCGCAACAAGAAGAAACTATGGAGACCTCATGAGCTTTCCTCAGTTGTCACCATCAGACACATTCAGTCTCCAAACTGGAAGAAACCTGTTGGTTTTGGTGACCACCATCAGACCAAACTCTGGTTTTTCCCGTATAATTATTTTGTCATCTACCCAGTAAAACTTTCACTGTTAAAATAATAGCTTAGAGAAGAGATTATTAGGTCTTGGCAGAGGTGTGCACTGTACAGAGTGTTTTCTTGTTAAGTCTGTTATCATGATAGACCCTTTACCATCAAACAATTTTCACCTTTATATTTTTCTTGTCAAAGCATATTTCATGCTCCACTTCACATTGTGTTCTTGTGTTCTTTTCCCCTGTTTTAATCACCAGCTTCTGTAGTGGAGGTAGAGTGGGTCACTGTGCTATTTGTCACCTGGACAGGTGGTATTTGGAATGAAAGCTGCAGGCAGTTGTCTGAGGATCAAGATGAGAGAGCCTGGCTGCACATACACCTCTCCCCTTTCTAACTCTGCTGGAGAAAACAAGGTGAGAGTGCAGGAATTCGGGCTCACAATAAGGTAAAGCTTCCTTCCTTCATGTCCCTGCTGCAGAAACACAAGGTCAGAACCAAATTGCTCTCAGGGATAATTCTAACAAAACACATGATCTCAGCTGTGGCTCTGTCTCAGACAAAATGAAAATGAGGGGATTTGCCTCCTGTCACCGGTGTGGACATGTATCCGCCATCACAGGAAACACAGCAGACAAGCTCACACAACATTATGTTTATAAAGGTGAAAAAGAAAATGACTCTCTGCAGGAAGAGCTACCTTCTAGTAATCTGTTGTCACACACACACACACACACACACACACACACACACACACACACACACACACACACACACACAGTAATATCCAGTTAAAAACAGCAGATGGGGAGAGAATGGAGAGACGAGTGTCAATGACAAAATAAAACGCAGACGACAGACGCTGCATGTCATCGTTTAGTCCCTCTGCATTCCTCTCTGCATCTGGAGATGAGAAGAATGTCGTGTATAGAAAACAGCCACGATGCACAGAATTCATTTGTTCATACAACATATCAGCATTTCCTGGAATATAAATTAAGGTCAAGTTATCTAAATAAATAAATAAATGTAAAAAAAAAAAAAAAAAAAAANCTTTTTTGGGGGGTGGGGGGTGAGTTGGGGTGGGATTTTAAGATCAAATATAACAATATCATTTCACACATCTTGAAATACTCAAGACATGAAATAACAGATGAGATGAAATTTTTATTGTCCCCTCAGGAACATATAGAGGCAATAGTTGTAGCTGGAGATACTGAAGCTACACCTCGTTACATTTCTGAAGCTGAAAAACAGCAGTAACATTAGTGATGAGAACTTTAGAAAGATGACTGACCTTTTCCACTCCCACCCACACCCACAATGTCAGTAGAAAGACGTGTCCTCACCTGCTGATACTGCAACCTCTTAGTAGTTCATATTTAAATATAGAACAGGTTCGCTCACCTTCTTCACTGTTCTTTTTATTAAATCTAGTTTTCTTGGACTTACTTCCTTTAAGGTCACCAGATTGACAGCTGGTAAATGGTTGCCACCATCTTGATCCATATGCATCAGCAGAGGGAGAAATGGCATACCAGCCTCAGAGAGATAATTTATGGTACAATCATACCGTGATCAGAACATCTGCAGCCCCAACACTGCGCAGATCATCCTTCAGCTTCAGGCTAAACGCTGTTACACTGGTGAAATCTCAGAATCAAAATACATACTCTTGTCTCTGAACCTTAACATGTTACAATTTTTCAAAACAAAGCTCAGAGTCATGGTGTTCGCAGACTGAACTTGATCGGTGTTGAAGACAGAAAGAGGTAGTTATGACATCTTTTCACACTGACACTTTCCCCTGGCAGCATAACCACAAAATAACATGTTATGTCTTTGCTTTTTCTCCAGCTTAATTTCTGTTTGTGTTTTAGCAATACTCAAACCCTAGAAGTAATAAATTCCTTTCAATCAGCTGATCGGTATAACCACAGTCTACATGCTAACAGGATAATTGAAATAGCCATGTTTTAGAGGGAGTGTCTTGCTCAATGACAAGTTAGCAGTTTGAGAATTCTTACTGGTCTGGAAAATGAAGCCTTCAAGTCACAAATTACTTTTCTAACCTTTAAACTTTTGCCTTAACTGAAGATAGAAGGAGACAAGGAGATAGGAGGCACATGACACTGAACTGACAGAGGAAGAATTTAAGGTGAGAAACACAATCTGTAAGTGCAAGTTGAAGCAGTTTAAACCACAAGTCATCTTGTCTTTATCATCCTTAACCAATCAAGCAATGTCAGTAGATTCTAGTGGAGGAATGTATTTTTGTTGGTGCAGTATGGTTTCAATTTTGTCGACTGATTCAAAAGAGCTGCAGAACACATCTGCCTAGCAGTTTTCCTCAGTTTTCTCTCTGTCTGTCTATTATTAGTCTGGCTTATCCCAGCTTCTCTCTCCCTCTGTCTCTCTTTCATACAAATAAAAATTTCAGTGGGAAGATAGACAAAACGTTTTCACAGAAAGGCAAGCATGTTGCAGATATCAATTATCTCAAAACTATACAGTGAAAAAAAAATGCATGCCTGTCATTGCAAAATGTATGGTACTTTAACCCATGTCAGCTCCATCTTTACCATGCACAGTGACGTAAACAGTACATCCACACATAACATCTTGTATGAAACATTTCAAGTTATTCCCATGGCATGGCTTCATTTAGGGAAGTCGAGTGTCAACATGAATAATTTAATGACAAAGAACACCGCTGTATTATAATCTCTCTGTGCCAGAGGGGCAGGGAAAGCTCAGATAGCAGTCAGTGTCAAAATCCACACCTGCATCTGAATCAAAATTACATCATCTTCTACAATTAATGTACATAAATGAATCATTGCTATAATGATAATTAGATACAGCTCAGATTTAATCATATGCATTTAATCCCACTATACCATTCCTTAGTGTGCTATTTATTCAGTGCTAACCTAAACTTTCCATCCTCTATCATGCTTATTCTATGTATATGGAAGCTGCTCTATAGAGGGAGAGGAGGAGTCTAATTTGTGCTGATGTAATTTATAGACATGGAACATGGAACTCTTGGCAGGAAGCTGATAGAATTTATTTTGCAAACTAAACTTTGTATATATTTTCTTTACCAGGTCGTCCTTATCGCTGTGTGCTGGATAGGTATAGCACACACTCGTCTTATCACAGCTTCTTAATATCACAGCTGCCTTCTACTGCTGAAAACAATGCCGATGAGATTTATGTGTCTTTTAAAAACATATTGTCATTCTGGGAGAAAGCCAGAGAGATCCACATGTGACTGAACTTATTCAGAGTCTGCAATGAGAAAGTGTTCTGCTCAACCTTAAAAAAAAAACAAGTCATTTAGGAGCTAATTGGCTCTCATGTAGTGTTTTATGATTTTATATTTTAATTTTATTTAACTTGTTTGATTTTAAATTATGTATATTTTAATTAACTGTTATCAATATTTTGTGTTTGTCAGTCACCTGTGAAGCACTTTGGGTTGCATTTACTTGTACGAAAGATGCTATATAAATAAAGTTTGATTGATTGATTGAATTGTGATGTACTGTAGTTAAAATGGTATTGAGAAAATTAGGAGTGAAGAAAGGTAAATAATTGCTGTTAAAACTAACCTCAGGCCACAAATAAGGAATTCCTGGATCAATTAGAAAATTACTTTTAACAAACAAACAAACAAACAAACAAAAACATTTTCATGAAGAAAAATGAGCTTCCTATTTGAAAAAAAAAAAGTGAAAAAATGTTTCTGTGCTATAGAACAAACACTATAATCTGCTGTATATTCTGTCTACACATTTCTCTATAAATTTTAGAGACCCAATCCCAGTCCCTTGTTTTTAATTTATTTAAATATAGGCCTGTTTTATGGATGTTTACTAACATTAGTGATCTAAAAACAAACAAACAAACATTATCCTGATAGTTTGGTAGTTTTGAAGTTAGGACATTCAAACGAACAAACAAAACTTTAAAGCATCACAAAACAACAATAATTCATCTTTAATTATGTTATTATATTGGAAGACCTGCTAATCAGATTGAATTGTGTGTTGTGATTTTTGGGGGTGGGATGACGCTTTTATTTAATTTGTGATCACAGATTGTAGGCTATTTGTAATGCTCCCAATCATATGATATAAACGTTTTGTTTTTTTTTAATGATTAAAAAAAATCTCGCCAAATGTATTATGCAACAAACCCTTGAGATTATTGTGGGCTAATTTCAGCTTCAGGATCATATTTACCGTCATCCTCCATGATCCCGTTTTAAATCCACGTGTACTGACGGAAAATAAAACCAATCTGCGAGGCTTTCCGTTACCGTGGATTACCTGTGCAAAAAACGTAAAGGGCGAGTTACTGGATGTATCTGCTCCACGTGCTTGCATGAGTCGCTGCAGACGGGGCAGGGAGGGACAGGAGGCAAAGAGAATGAGGCTGGAAGAAAAAAAAAAGAAGCTAGGCAGAAAGGGAGAGTTTAGGACTCCCCTTCAGGCATCCAAACAAGTCTGGACTGTTCTGCCTCTGCTTGTGTGCAGCTAAACGACGCAGCCTCAGGACTCAGAAACCGCGTTTGTACCTGCGTGAGCTCCTTCAGAGATGCACCTACAGGAGATCGGTTCTTGAATATCAGTGGGTGACCGTGGAGCTGAGAGGACTGTGAATCTGTAACAGAGGACACGTACTGATACCGTGTGACCGGAGACGCGGAGCGGGGAGTGAAGCTGGATATATGCCACAGGTGGAGAGGTGGGGAGCGGCAGGCTGTGGCCCGGTGCACCGAGAACAGATCCTCAGGTAGGATGAGCAGTCAGATGTGGATCACTGAGGGGAGATCAGTACTAAACCAGCTGAAAATGTGTAGTTCTGTAAGAGAAGGAGTTAAGCAAACTTCGGGTTTGTTCGTTTTGCACATTTTGTAGGCTGCGTTTCTCTTTTTACGCGCGCATTTTACGCACATGCCTGTATCGTTTAACTCAGTAAGATCGGTTGCATTGCTGCGTGTACATACTGGTGAGCTATAACTCTTACACTATGTGCTGTATTGAACAGTAACGAAATGTACCAAAGGTACCACTCCTTAGCCTATCATTGTCCCTGCAGCTAAAGACTTGACTTTGGACAAGACTGAGCAGACCTTACATTCATCTTCTCATTTTGACTTTCTGAACTTGCTCAAATGATGAGCTGTGACAGTTGTGTAGGTGAGTTTATCAGAATAATGTAATCAATTGCCTGTGATATTAGACTTTAAAAATAAATATAAAAGTATCACCATTATAAAAAATATTTGTATTAATGCTCATCAAAACTGCTCTTTGCTCTTTCAAATATTGTGCCTTTTGCAGAAATTGTTGCACAGCAACTGCACAAGCCCGTTGACCTCAGCTGAACTCATTTGAGAGAGGGTATTACTCCTGCACAAAGACATGATGCACTGATACAGAGGAAGAGATTCTTACTCCTCCGCTTCCTCCTCTGCATTAGTGTCCTGATTGGTTTCAATTGTGTGTTCCTCTTCTCAGGGCATTTATGTCTTTGCTGTGGTTTGGCACACACACTACCGCTAAAAATCCCCCAGCTGATATATCTTGCTTTCTAGTGTCTCCAAAATCTTTTAAGCATGTATTATAACCAACATTTTAGCAGAAAATGGCCTTTTATCAGTGGATGTGTGTGTGTGTATTATGATTTTCCAGAAACTTAAATGGTTGGTTGCTGTATCATACACAAGTACAGTACATGCACTGTGTTGAATTACTCCAAATTGAACCTAAGATTTGGACTGTACTCTTTTTGTTTCTTGTTCATTCATGTCTTTGAATGAAGGGGATAACTCATCGTTTATTTGTTCCTGTTCCAGTTTTTTCATTGGTTTTGTACTTATTTAACATCTGGCTTTTTTCATTTTAAGAAGCTTGTGAAATCCTTTAATACAGGTTCAAGATCAATGCTCCCTCTGGATTTTGTTCCAAAAGAAGCACAGTCAAAGGGTTTTTCAAAGGCTGCTGTTTAAATTGAGTTTTTGTTTAGTTTGGATGAGGAAATAGACAGATTATTAATTCTTGGCTGAAGTGGGAGGTGTTGTACTTGACCTGGAGCAAGAGGTCGGGGGGTGAAAGGGTCCGTCTTCCCTGTGTTTGACTCCTAGACAGTTATAGAGTGGAACGTTTCTGCCCTCACTGCTTCCAGGAGAACTAAATCCTAATGTGTGGACATTTGTGCAGGAGAATTTGGTAATTCACTGTGACACTCACCCTCCTTTGTTCTCTCTTGTCCTTTCCACCTCCATATCCCTTGTCATTCTCTGTCCCTGAGTTGATGTCAGGCTGAGGGAGCTGGACTCTTACACAATTCTGCACTCCATTGCTTTGCGGTGACCTGTGGCCTGACACCCCCCTGTGAGAATGGCATCTTTGCCAGAGCACTTCTCTGTGATCCACCTTGAGATTTGCTGGAAATCACAGCTCAGCTTCTGCACAGAAGTTTGCAACCTTTTTAACTATGTGTTACTTTTGTCCCTGAAAAGTTCATTTCCTCATCTGTCACTGCTCTAGATGTTACTTTCTGTCTTTGCTTTATTCAGGCTGAGGAGGATATGGAGCATCATGTGCTACTGTGACCTTTTAACCCATAAGTTTGGTTTAATTCTCAGGTGGGCCATGGTGGGTGTGGCTATACTCATAAACCAATTACTTCATCCTTTTAAAATTCCAGGTGTGGAGGCTACTCTAGGAATGTACTAAGTACAGATTCTCTAAATATCCTCAAATAGCTCTGTACTGTAATAAAATGGATGTTTTTAAGGGGAGGTTTACAACTACGATCAGCGTAGTTTTATGTGTTTTGTCAACATAATTTTGGGAGGTGACGTTTTCAACATTTACTGCTACCTCTTTTATCCATCAGCTGGCATTTTTAATCACCACTGTGTCGTTAATACCTTTTAATTATGATCTGAGAAACAAGCCACAATGTAAGTAATCAGCGTCTCTAAATAGACGAGGGAAGGCTGTGGTCTCAACACCTGACTTAAATAAATTAAATAGAAAGAAAGGTTGGTTTATTAGATTGCATGCAGGAAAAAGTAAAAATAACATGAGTTAGGCAATCTGATGTGGTTCGTCAGGACTTAATTGTACATAATTTTACTTTATAGTTGTGGAAGCTTTAAAATAAAGACCCTCAATCTTGAAAAGGGAAAGGGACACTACATTTGGAACATATCAAGCTTTATGTGCTGCTTATTTGGGACAAACATCCTGAAAGTGTTGGCTTTTAATGGGGAACTACATCAGCTTCTGGCTTTAGGGTATGCCTGGAATTTTCATTCTTGAACAAATTAAAACATATAACTCAGTAGTTCCCATAGAGCACTAATATGTAGAATACAAAGTGTAAACTGCATGAAATTAGTTTTTTAGTTACTGCAGAGACAACAGATCCATTCAAACTCGAAAATGGTTGGTGAGAAGAAAGGTTGTAACCCCTGTAACAGCTTGATGTTCTGCATCATGTTGCAGCAAAGTGGGAGAGCTTTAATAGTTTTCTGTCTGATGTGAGTGTTATTAAGCCTGTCAGTTAAAGTGCATTGGCTTCAGCTCTCTTTTATGTGGACTCTTTCTGGCCGAGGCATTCTAACAGTCTGCTTGGGGTTGTGGTTAGTGTTTCAGCAAAATGCCAGGTATGTAAGGTACACGACCAAATTCCAAATGATGAGATATCCTTAAAATTCCAATACAGATTGTCTGTCTGCTGTTCTTCTGCAGCTGTCTGTAATACATTTGATTTCATCAACTTAAATGGTTTCCCCCGGTTTTGCTCCTACCTTGTTTATGGTAGCTGCCATAGCTCTACAGAGTAGATCAGAGATTTTGCTCTCTGGCTCAGCATCTGTAAATGATTTGAATTAGCTGTTCTTTCATGCATCACCTCTCAAAGAAGAATGTAAATAGGGGTTGTCATGAATAGAAATACTATGTTACTGGTAATGGATTTCTCTCCTCAGATAGAGGATGTCACTGAAACAAGTTGAATTTAGCTTGCAACTTGTGAGCTGATTTGGTGACGGTGATGTAAAAAGGTAACACAGGACAGAAAGACCTGCATTTTTACTGTCATTCCACAACAGATTTGAATCAGCCAGAGAGCACATACCTCCTGGATCCTCTGATTTTCCTTTTTTTTTTTTTTGGCAACATAAATCCAGACTCTTGCTATCATTACCTAGAAAGTCGATGTGTAAAAATTTATGCCTGTCCCTGTGGATATTATCTTCTTCTTTATCTACAATGTTACTTTTAAAATATGTCAAAGCTGATGATGCTGTTGAATCAGCATCACCGTATCTACACAGAGTGTAGATGTATGTTTCAAGCCTTATTTACAGTAATGCCATACACACGATTCCTGTCTGTTGTTCATCAAAGATACACAAGCCTGAATATTTTGATTTTGATATGCACTTTTGTGTGTGGCATTCTCTGTGCATGTTTTCCCCCTGTCTGCATGAGTTTCCTCCAAGTGCTGTGGTTTCCTTCCACCATTAAAGATAAGCAAGTTAGGTGAACTGGAAAATCTAAACTGCCCATAGCAATTTAGATTTGCAATAAGAGCGTGAATGAGTTTGTCTCTGTGTCACCCCTGTGATGAACTGGCAACCTGTTCAGAGTGCATCCTGCCTCTTGCCCACTGATACGTTCCACCTCCTCATGACCCTAAACTAAAACTAAGACACTAGTGTTTGAGAAATAGGCAAAAAATGTTTAGCTAACAAATTATAAAGAAAGAGGAAAAAAATCCTGCCTCAAAATGTTAGGAACTCTTCTTTCATCCAAATTCCACCTATTTACAAAAAGTCATCAAAACTTCAGACAAACAGACAAATGCTGGTGAACATCACATCCTTTGTGGAGGTAAAACTGTTTTCTTTTCCTGTTAAATTAATTTAAATGACAGAGAAGTCACATGTAAAAAAAACAGTGTGAGGGTGATATAGAGTGTCCTTTGGAGAGCTATGTAATCATCTTCACTCTTTCTCTTTGTCCTCTCTGAGAAAAGGATTTTTGTCTGAAAGGGACTTTTGTCCCTGGAATTGGACTCCATATTGAAGAGGATCTAGCAAATTTTGTCATATATAAACTTTGTATGACAGGTAGCTGGAGTTGTTACATGGAGGGTAAAATTACCAGTAAGGATTGTGTCATGCTCAACTACAATAGAAGATAACACATATGATGGAAGAGCAACTAATGTTAATTTTAAATAAGAGAACTTGAAATGATGAAAACTGACTTTCAAAAAGAACAGCAAGTTCTGTCACCATAGTAGAATTAAAGAAACCTCATTGCTATGGTTGCTAAGCTAAATCAGCTGTCTGTCTTCATGTCTACATTTATAAGATAGGCTAAGCCAGATATTAAGGTCCTGCAAAGTTGGATACATGTACAATGAAAATGTTATATTTTCTAAATTTGGCACTGAGTGGATGATATCATATGGGATTTGTGGATTCGTATCATGCTCTTATGTTTTTATTGTACTGGTTTTTAGCATGTTCAACACTGATTTGGCCATAATAAAGACCCTTAACTGTCCTGTGTGCCCAGGTCATGAAGATGTGGAGCTGTCTTTTCACTGTGGCTGCCCTGCTGTCCTCTATCAGACAGGCTGAAGCTCAGGGTAAATATGCCTGTTTCATTAACTAACTTCTCTATTGTCACATCAGCCTCAGCAGTTCTCATCCTATTTATGTGAGTCTTTTTGAACCTGTGTATTCATCATCCCTTGTATTTCAGGCAGTTGCAATAATGTAGGAGCAGCAGATATTGTTTTCCTGGTTGATGGATCTTCCAGTATTGGCAGAGCTAACTTCCTGCAGGTGAAAGGCTTTATGGCTGGCATTGTCAAGCCATTTGGCAGCTCCATCAGCCAGACAGGGATCCGGTTTGGAGCCATACAATACAGCGACACCTCCAGGTGATTGTTTGAATTAACATTTACCTTGCCACTCTCCAATGACAGAGTGTGTAATGCAGGTGTGTGATTACATATTGATTCACAATTCTCCCCTCCAGGGTTGAGTTTACCTTTACTACCTACCTGAACAGCACCGAGCTGGTCAGTGCTATACAGAATCTTAACTACAAGGGTGGAAACACACGTACTGGTGCTGGTCTCAAGTTTGTCGCTGACAACTTTTTCAACCCCGCATCCACTCGGAATGTCCCAAAGGTCTGAGGAGCAGACATTTTTTGATGAAACATGATTAAAAATTAGTACATTTATCACTCCTTATCTTTCATACTCTGCTTGTCCTTCTTACCATTCAGATCACCATCCTCATCACAGATGGAAAATCACAGGACAGTGTGCAGGAACCAGCACAGAAGCTGCGCAATCAGGGGGTGCATGTTTTCGCAGTTGGTTAGTGTCTCACCTGCAGGTTTTCTTCTCCAGCTCTGATGATTTTGGAATTAGTGTACTTGCTTATGAGCCAGGTTGATTTCTTTTTTTTTATTTTGTCAAATAGTTGTGTTTGTCTGTTAGGTATAAAGAGCGCAGACAGGAATGAACTGGCTCAGATATCTTCTGAGCCCAGCAGTGATTTCACCTCCTTTGTTGGGGACTTCAAACTGCTAAACACACTTCTTCCTCTTGTGAGCCCTCGAGTGTGTTCCAAAGCAGGAGGAGTCTATGCTAGTGATGGTATGTATTTTAAATTAAACACCACAACTTTACTTTAGTATGCCAACTTTAATTCATCAATACCAACCAATACCAAGTACAATACCAATACCAAAGTACATGCAGTCAAAAAAATATATGTGGAGTATTACCTTTGTCTAACTTTAACATCACTTTATCTGTGTCCTCTCCTCTCCTCTCCTCTCCTCTCCTCTCCTCTTCAGAGGCATTTTCTGGTCCTTCCAACATTCAGTTTACGGGCCAGACCTCTGATTCTCTCCGGTTCCGTTGGAGTCCTGCAGGAGGACCTGTGAGTGACTATTTGGTCCAGTACGTGCCACTCTCTGGCCTGGGCCAGCCGATCACAGCAGAATTGCATCAGGTTTGTTAATATGTTGAAGGACATTGTGTTGATTTCTAAACTTTTCAGTTAGTCTACTTGGAATGTGTTTACCTTTTTTTCCATATTCCCTATGGCACCATACCAAAGCTTTTCAATTCCCAAATAACAGAAAAGCAATATTCTAGGATATATACTGCATGCATGCAAAATATGGGAGGATGAATGGAAGATTTACACTTGACCCTTGATCAATATGTGGCAGAGCCTATTGTGTCTATCCTTTAACATCAGGGAAAAAAGCACATTTGCAGCACTGTGGAAGTTTTTTTGGGCGCATGCAGAGGAAGAAAAACAGCCAGAAAGGGAGAGAGAACAATCAGCAATGGCTATGTGACAATGAAAATGATATACATGCCAGGAGACCAGCAGTTATTCTTACCTTACTGCTGTCTCTCAGTTGCCATGTGAATGAGTATTTGTCTGTGGGCCCAATCCAGCTAAAAGTTGTGTAGAGATGCAGCATTGTATAATACTCTGTGGGCTCATCAGTATGTGTAACATTACACAGAGTCATTTGATTTAGTGTCAATATCAAAAATTTGTTTAATACAAATTTACATTTTCTTTTCTGCTTCGTTGCTAAAATTTCCAGATGTGCAGCCATTATCAGGTGGCAGGACATCAGTATTAGTACATAGTCTATTAAATTGGACACACACGGTGAAGCAACATTTTACAACCCTGACATTAATTTGTGGAAGGTTTGGTAAACCATCCCCTTAGAGATGGGCAGCCGATCAGTTATGTGACTTTGAATCCTATGAAGTGGCTAATTGCAGTTTTAGGAGCCAAAGTTAAGAGCACTGTTTTATGAGACAGACACATGCCTTTAGGCTGAGTACGAACATGTCTATAATGGGAGGATCTGTGCTTGATATAGCTGTTGTAGAGATTAAACTTTGGCAGAGAAAGAAGTGAAAATACCATCTGTGTGCACTGGCAGACATGGTGAAGGGAGAAGTATGCCCTGGTTCAGCCATCTTTTCTAGTTTTTCACTTTGCAAAAAAACCCAAAACCTGTTAAGTATTGACAGTTGACAAAGATGACACATTTGTCTGTCCTGCAGGAGATTGTACCTGCCAGTCAGAGGACCTTCACAGCACGAGACCTGAGGCCAGGAACAGACTACCTGGTGACTGTCATTGCCCAGTACCCCAACAGTGTGGGACAGTCTGTCTCCGCCAAGCAACAAACACGTGAGTGAAAAGACAAGGTCTAGTAGGGAGACATTTGCCAAGAAGCCAATGAAAAATCCAAAACTTTTCTGAAATATGAGATAATTATAATGTAATTTGATTTAAAAAAAATCCTCATAGGGTCCTTGCCTGGGGTGACCAGTCTCCGTCTAGTCCAGGCAGACTTCTTCTCTCTCTCTGTGGCCTGGGATCAACCTTCATCACCTGTCCAGGGTTACAGGCTTACCTATGGACCAAGAGGTCAGGCACATACCCTCTTTATTTTACTGTCTTTCTGATTCTAACTATCATCATATCTTATTTATCATTAACAGAGACCTGGTTTAATTGGCAATGCATCTCCTCCATAGAAGGTAGAAAACTAGAAACGCCAGCTACTGTTGTCTGTTATGTCAGAAGTAATTATCTTGTCAAAAAAAAACCTTGTCCTAGATGAGTGAAGAATGACAGTGAAAAATGGAGAAAGAAAAGGAGCTTTGGTCATGAAAAATGCTTAAGTTATTGTTGGCAAGTTGGAAACACGTCCAGAATGTAGTTATGTAAAGTGTAGTTACAGAATGTAGTTATGTAAAGCATTCATGCTGAGTATGGAGAACATGAGCCTCTCTACACCTTATATTTCCCTCAGGCACCTGTCAGTAAGGAGTTTTATTACCAGTCATTACCTAAATATCAAATACATTTTCTCATCACCAGCCTTAAATTAAATCGACAGAGAAAACTATTACTTATCTCAAGAAATATAATTTTTTTAGAGACAGGGTGTGGCATAGATCATGATAGCATAGTGTAAAGATGTCTGGCTTACTCGGTGATTCATGGGAGAAAAATGACCCCTGAGGACTGATATAAACAGTCTCTGCCACTCTAAGCTTGAGAAAAAACACTAGCAGCTCTTCATTTACTCGCTGTAGGTTGCAGCAGGAGTGCAGCATGACGACGTGCTCCATGTGAGACTAGCACTCCTGCTTGTCTCACATGGAGCACGTCGTCATGCTAACCTGGCCTGTGTGTGATTATTTAAATAAGGTCAGCATGCTTTCTGCAATGAGCAGTGTGCTATTTATACCTGCTCCATGCACACTCTCGCCTTGATCAGAAAGCTCAGGGCCCATTAAGCTGAGGGCCTTTTCAGCCCACATTTAAAGCTGTGTATGATCTCTACAGTTGGCAGGCTGCCATACTTTGAGGTGAGGGTGGGGTAAACAGAGTAACTTAATGGATTGAGCACACAGACCATATTTCTGTAGCTTGTCATCTTATTTGTCCTATGACATGTAATTTGTGATTCCTATGAGTGTACTAATTTACCTTCTACATGTGTACGTGCCCTGTCATTGTTCGGCTGGAAGAGCAGGTCAGCCAGCGGCTCAGCTGCTGGAGCAGTCTCTGTCTGCAGACTCCACCTCCATCACCTTAGAGTCCCTTCAGCCTGACATGGAGTACATTATCAGCCTGTACCCCCTCTTCCCCCGAAACTCTGCATCTCCTTCCATCCTCAACGCCCGCACATGTGAGTCCGCCATTCTCCATCATGTTGCAGCCTGTTAATTGGATTGGTATTATTTTTATATTGTCGTATGATGATGATGAAGGTTTGTAATATCAATCATAATCAGTAGCACAACACAAACAAGATACATTTTGTAAATATGTAGTATGTACCAGGTGGTCATAGTGTTTAGTTTAGTTTAGTTTATTTGACATTAGCAGACAGAAAATAAAATAAATCTCAGATGTCAAGGATAACAGAACAAAGTCCAAGACTTATTTCCATTGTGGTTCTTGATTTATAGAGTCAAGACGGCATAAGACCAAGTAGCTAGGTGGCGCTACCGGATAAAATACATTTCTAAGTTATCAATAAAAAAAAACAGTCCAAATCACAAACAAGAATAATGCAACAATTTGAGACAAATGCAGTGAACTTACATAACCATGTTTCTCATGAGCCACAGTTTGACCTTTTATTTTTATTTTTTTAATTTTTAATTTTTTTTTTTTTTAAACAGTGATAGTTACTTATGTTTTTAACATGCAAAAGCATCTTATTCCAGTTTCTGGCTCCACAGCTTTAAAGAACATGTGCCCATGTTGGTGTTAAATCTGGGAAAACATAAATCAGCAACCTAGCTCTGGTGTAATGTGCATGAGTTCCTTCAATCCTCTGAAAGTCGTCTCAGAGGTACTTTGGGGCTCTGCTGTTGTAAATATTATAAACAATACTAAATTGAAGCTGTACAGCTCAAGCTTTCAGAGGAAGCCACCCAAGCTGTTGGAATTACTGTTTTCCAACATGAAATCTTGGATTCAAACCCAAAACAACCCTGACTAACTTATTTTAAGAGATCTGTAATTTATTTTTGAAAGTTGTTTTTTTTTTTTGTTCCCCCCCAGACTTTCAAATCATACTGTCTCCTTGTGGTGGTAATGGTTTAATTCATACCGTATTCATATTCATACCTTCTATGTGTGTGTGTTCACTTGTATCAGTGCGCCTTGAGGCGGTGCAACAGTTATCAGTGGAGACTTTGTCAGAGGGCAGTGTGCGGGTGCGATGGAGAGGTGTCAGTGGTGCAAGGGCCTACCGTCTGGTCTGGGGGCCATTTACAGGTCAGGACCAATCAGACAACACCCAAACATACCAACATTTTAAATTCCTCCACAAATCTGAGTAACTATATTATTACATTTTTTTTTAATTTAATTTTTTTTTTTTTTTTTTTTTTTTTGTGTGCACAAAGGCCGAAATTTTGAGACTGTTGAGGTTTCTGGTGACAGTCAGTCTCACACTTTGTCCAGACTGGAGCCCGACACTGAATACATCATCACTATCATCCCGCTGTATGAAGGCAATGGTGAGGGCCCTATAGCAACAGCCAGGTTTAAGATAGGTAAGTGTATTTCCACTAAAGGGGTCTCTCTCTCTCTCTCTCTCTCTCTCTCTCTCTCTCTCTCTCTCTGGCCTTCCTTTCCTTCAAAACCCATACAAATGCATCAAACACACACAAACCACCAAAATGATTACTTACCACTACTTTTCTCAGCCACACAGTGTTGTACAAGAGTGATGAATAAACCTTACAAACTAAATAGAATCCTGTAAATCATGCTACTTACTTTTACTTATCTTGAATTACTAACTAACTTATAATATAATACTATAATATAGCAAATAAAACAATGCTTTCCGAAAACCTACTTGCTTTTCAGCCAAATACAGGGACAGGAAGGAGATGGGACATGAAGGGAGAGAAGAAGCAGAGATAGAACGGATGTTTTTTTTTTTTTTNTTTTTTTTTTTTTTTTGCCCTTCTTCTGAAAACCTGCACATGTTACTGTTTAGTTCTGTTTAAGGAAATTTCTAGTACACCTACGCACACAAACCATCTGTCTCTTATGAGTAATGCCCATATGGTATCATCCTTAGACCAGTGACAAGTCTGAGTCACAGCAGTGCCATGAACTGAACCGAGGCTGGCAGATATAAAAAAATCTCTGTATGCTCTGGTTCTGCTATGAAAGACATAAGATGTATACAACCTCTACATACACCACACTAACTTAAACTTTAGCTGAGCTTGTTTGTCTTTTGTTTGTTCCCATGTAAACCAGTACAGCTAAAACTCATTATGTCTGTGGTTTGTGCTGTATGTGATGAGGCGGCTTTCTCATTAGGAAAAAATGTGGACCTTTTTTTGTGCCTTTATACTGAAACGCAGGTTTCATCTCTTTGCTCACTCAATTGAGAACTATGCTGAGAACTCAGAATGAAGCAAAGCAAATACTGGATTTTTTTCCATATAGCCTTCACATTCCTAAACATGATTTTTCAGATGCCTTTTTGTGACATTCAACAAGCAGAGCCAGCCATATTACAAATACACTTTATATCCTGGCTCATAAGCCAAAACCAGATGCATCAGTAGGTGCTGAATACTCAGCTATAGGCCTGTAAGAGTTTGACCTTTGACCTGTGTGCCCCTACCTGACATCTGCTGCTTTTTAGCTGATTAATGTTCATCACACCTACAGTACAAGAAAAGACCTGTGGCCACAAATTAGAGAGAAGTTGGTTGTCCTGTAGGATGATTTGATACTCTAGTGCTTTAAACAAGATTCAGCACAATGGAAGCCTCAGGGTAGAGCAACACTGATGCATCAGAAATCACAGAAAAAAAGAAATCACAGAAACTAGCTCCAGAACTGTAATTTATTCAGTTTTATAATGGATTTGCAATAATTTTATTGCAGTTTTTGAACTCTTAGATCTGGCATCAATATGTTTGATTTATGTAACTTTTTGGTAATTTAGTTTTTGTGTTCATTTGATATTAGCACCACTGAGAGGCTTTGTCCTGTCAACCAGAAAAGCTACTTAAAAGTTACTTAATTCGACTTCCTTATGCACAATATTGGCATTTACTCATTGGTTGTAACAACCATGATGTTACCTAACACTCAGTAAATATCTCTTTATTTTAGCACCTATTTTCCAATCAATCTTGTAATTGTCTGCCTGTCATGTTCTTCTTAGTTAGATGTGTCAGGGTGTTGGCCCAGTATGACATCTTTACAGGTGTTGAATTTGTAGCTGCATCCCAGCAGCTAGAACATGTTTGTGAGGAAGAATTTGTCTTCAGTATTGATCACGTTAGTGAAGCACACTTGGAAATTTACATGTAAGGGAATTCTAGATTTATTGTTCTTTGGTTTGGTGCGCAGATATTTTAGCAACAGTAGTCGCAAGTAAGAGACATTACAATACGAGCAGCAATACTGAGGTTTAATATATAACTTGTGTTTTCCTCAGAACAACAGGAACAGCAGGTCCTTAGAGCAGCTATTACTGGTCCCTCCTCTATCCACCTCATCTGGAGACTCATTCAGTCCTCACAAGGGTATCGCCTGGAGTGGAGGGAGGAAGGTCAGATGTGCAAATTACTTACAGTACATGCTCATACACTGATTAGTCACACTTGTACTCATACGTAAATGCACATTAAATGTATTTATGTGCCTTTGCATATCTGTTACATATATGTATGTATGTATGTATATACATAAATATCTGCTACCAAAATATAAAATCGAAAAGTAAAGAAATCTAAAAAATTCCATTGACCTGCATGATAAGGTTAATCATAGTTGCTTCACATCTTATTTAATAAGACTTTTACTATACTTTACTTTATACTTTACTTTTACTATAGACAACATCATGATAATACAGTTTAATAATGAATTAATTTGATTGAAATATAGTGTATATTATTATTATTATTATTATCACTCAGCTCTGCATTTTAGATTATGTAACATATCCATATTTAGCTACCATGCTCTTATGTATGTGTGTGTGCATGCACTCACTGATGTGGGATCCCTCTCTGTCTCTAGGAGGCCAAGTTCAGAGGCAGTCTTTTCCTAGAAGCACTACCAGCTACGAGCTGACAAGCCTTCGTCCCAGCACCAAATACGTCATAACCCTCTACACTCTGTATGAAGGCCGTGAGGAGGCCACCCCTGTCTCCACCTCGTCCAGAGGTAAGTAATTCAGCCATGGGGCAATTTGATTGATTTATGGGTCATATTGTACTGGATTTGGATCCTGTGCAATTTGGAATGTATTTTCAAGTAGATATTTATAGATGTTGTTGTCTGATGTTGTAGAGGAGCAGCCAGTGGGGAGGGTGTCCAACCTGCGCGTGGTGGAGTCCCTGGGCAGTACTGTAAGACTTGGCTGGACGGGCGTAGCTGGGGCCACACAGTACCGCATCATTATCCTAAACACTGAGGGTACGCTGGCTGATTTTCCTGCTCAGTTATTATTCATTTTGATTTGGTAGCATCTAATTTTGGATTAATTAATGCTTGAGAACATGATGTCCATATGTGCTACATCTCATGTCAGTGGGTGCAGAGGAAATCCATAGTATCCCTGGAAACCAGACGACCCTTGACCTGAGAGACCTGACGGTGGGAGTGTCTTATGGTGTGAGTGTCACAGCACTGGTGGGAGACAATGCAGGAGACCCAGTTACTGTTTACATCAAACCAGGTTAGGCTAGAACTTTTTCCTCATGTTTCTTCTCTTATCTGTCCCTCTTGCTGCTTTAAAAGAGAAAATCCTCAGTCTTGCCTTGCAGAATTCTTTAAAAAGTTTTACACATTGAATTTTGTCACAATTCAGAGCAAAGTGTTGGCAGAGTGACGAACCTCCGGGTAACACATGTAAACAGTCGGCGAATTCGAATTGCCTGGACACTTGTTCCTGGGGTGACAGGGTACAGGGTTACTTGGAGACAAGGCAGCAGTAAGTGTCATGATATGCTGTATTCATTTCTTACAACATTTT
Source organism: Lucifuga dentata (assembly GCA_014773175.1). Lineage (NCBI taxonomy): Eukaryota > Metazoa > Chordata > Actinopteri > Ophidiiformes > Bythitidae > Lucifuga > Lucifuga dentata. The sequence goes on along the minus strand of VXCM01002186.1, from coordinate 83,687 downwards.
AAAGTGAAAGTTACAGCAATATGTGTATCACTACATGATCCTGACAAAACACTGTACCAGACTGAAGCTCAATTTCTTTTTCTTCTTCTTCTTCTTCTTCTTCTTCTTCTGCTCCTCCTCCTCCTCCTCCTCCTTAGTCATTCTCTCCAGAATGTGGTGTGTTTTTTTGTTCTTGTATAGTTTTATTTGCCTGTTCTGTGTGGCAGGTGGAGAGCAGTCTCATGCTGTGGGGCCAGACTCCTCAGCCTACACCATAGATGGCCTACAACCAGATGAGGCGCTGGTTATCGGTGTAGCTACTGTGGTGGATCAACGTGTCGGAGAAGTGGTCACGCTCTCTGCTAGGACAAATCCACATAGCGGATCAGTGTCTGGCCTTCGCATCATTGATGTCACATCTCAGAGGATTCGCATTGCATGGTCACCTACTTCCAGGGCAACTGGCTATAAGATTACTTGGCGCCGTAGTGATGGTAGGCAAAGTTTAAAGACAGAAGAGACAGCTAAATATATCATAGCTAACATGATCAGAAGCAACATAATGAAAAGTAGATGTTTATTATTTATATTGTGTTCAAAGCAACAGGAAGTGCTGCTTCCACTTACTCTCCATGTGTACTTAAGCCTGAAAAAAGGACATAAATTTGTATTGTAACATCTCATAAGAGGTCTAAATTTGTGCTCATATCTGTCTAGTGGTATGTTTATGAAAATTCATCTCATTCTTCCAGGTTTTACAATGTCACATAGTAATGAAATTATGTGCTCAGATTGATTTTAAGATTTTGCTAGTTGTTTTTAAGTCATTTAATGGGTTGGCACTGCCCAACATCTCATACCTTTTATGCCCCCACAACCCCCCTAGGTCATTTAGATCTGCTGACCAGATGCTTTTGGTCATCCCAAGGTTCAGACTGAAGTTTAAGAGGGACCTTTGCGGTAGCTGTTCCAAAACTATGGAATAGCTTACTCCTCCACATTAGGATTGCTCCATCATTGATAACTTTTAAGTCGCAGCTAAAAACGAATTTATTCTCCTTGGCCTTTTAAAACCAGCCTGACATTTGAGTTATGTTTCATTGTGTCTTATCTTCATGTTATCATGGTTGTCTCGTAGGGTTTCATTTCCGTATTGGATTTATTTACAGTATTTGTACTTGTGTTTTATAGTCGTACAGCACTTTGGTCAACTTTGTTGTTTTTAAATGTACTTATAAATAAATTGCCTTAACTTGACTGTTGTTGCAAAGTTGGAGAAGTTTCACCAAAAAAAAGCTTCTCCAGTTCCTGGTGGTAGTTAAACTTTCATCTGTCTGCAATGTTTTCACTTGTTACAGGAGTGGAAGAATCCCGGAATGTGGCTGCAGATGTCTCTTCCTACACCATCGATGGACTGCAGGCAGATTCTGCCTACAGGGTGTTAGTGTCTTCACTGACTGGATCTCGAGAGGGAAGTCCTGCCTTCCTGAATATCAGAACAGGTAACCTTACAGTCCATTACACATTATTGCTCCTTTATTAGGAGAACCATTGATATGAGAAGTGAATACTCAAAACTGCAAAATAAAAATGATTTGTATTTTATGAAGAAATGCTTGAAGCATGTTTCTTATCCTGACCTACAGAGTCAGATCAGTCTGTGGTTGGGACTGTAACATCACTGCAAGTTCAGGAGGGTCATGGAGAGATTGTCAGAGTGACTTGGGTTGGTGTGCAGGGAGCAACCGCCTACCGTGTGTCTTGGAGGCAAACGGATGGTAGGCCTGTTCCAGATCTGCCTGTTCTTCTTTTTGAGAGAAACTTATCACATAGTAGCACAGATCAGCTCCATCCATGTGTCTAAAATTAATTATACATATAATGGAACTGTTAGTTAAAATGTGCATACAAGTCAAATTTGTCTTTGATGATAAATAAGTCGTTTTCTCTAGTGAATTCGTTTTTTTTAATAGCAGCCAGCTTGTGTTATAGTGCTTATTGGTCTGTGCTCCTGCAGGTGGTGAGGAGAGGAGTCAGCTGGTGGGGGGAGATGTGACAGCAGTGGATTTAGACCAGTTGGACCCGGGGGCTCAGTACGAAGTGCAGGTCATGGCTGTAGTTCAGAACAGTGAGGGAACACCTGTATCTGTCAGAGTCACCACACGTGAGTCTCTTACTTTCAGACATTTTTTCAGGTATCCCAAACAATTAGAAATCTTTGAAAGTGGATTTCAGAGACTAAACAGTGGCCGTGACAATCAGTGGATGATTCAAGTACTTGGCTTTTCCCCCTAAAGTATAGTAAACTAACAAGCACTTAGAAAGTATTTCTCCATCAAGCCTCTATAATTCTCTTAATTTGTTATTGTAAAAAAAAAAAAAAAAAAAGCTAAAAAAAACCAGTATTATATACTGTATAATTGGATTATATTATTATAACTATTATTAGAAAATATACTTGGCCTATGCCTTGACATTTTGACGATTATATTTTGGATAAAAGGTTGTTAAGGGTGTGGCCGATGCGACTGTATTTGTATGTGTATGTGGCAGTGTATTTATTGATTCTTTGTATCTTTGAATACAGCTGGCATCAGCCCCCCAACTCCCTCTCTACCTGCTACAAGTTTACATGTGGCAGAGGTTACCCAGAATTCTGTGCGGCTGGGCTGGTCATTATTACCTGGTGCCACAGGATATATTTTACGCTGGAGAGAGGAGAGAGGTAGATCACATCACCAAGAACTGATTCAGTGTTTTTATTAGATGATAAAATGCCTGTTTTACAGTGTGTAACTTTTATATTACTCAGACACAGGTCGAGGCTTGTCTGTTACCCTTCCTGCCTCATCCAGCTCATATCTGGTGACTGGGTTGCGTCTGGGCCATCGCTATCACTTTACTGTGCAGCCCACTTTTGAAAGTGGCCTAGGAGCAGAGACCTCTATAGATGAAAGCACTGGTAACACACCGACATGTGCCTATTGACATGCTGATTGATATAAATGATATGTTGCTACTGTACTGACTTTCACACACCCCTCTCTCCATAGTGTGTGTGGGTGGCCGCCTGGATGTGGTATTTTTGGTGCCAGCATCTTCAGATCGGCAGAACCTTGCAGAATCTCTGCGTGCTCTTCTTACAAGTGCAGCAGGATCACTCAATGCTATTGGATCCCGTGACTCACAGGTACAGTTTTAGACAAGGAAATCTTAAAACAGGGTGCAGCAGTAATAGATCATTAAGCTCACCATCTGCTATTGATTTTTGTTTTGTGGTCTATGACTACCTATATTTGGATTTTCTTCCCCTTTCAGGTAGGAGTTGTAGTTTATAGTTACAGACCCAAAGTCTGGTTCCTGCTTAATCGCCATAGCAGCTCTGAGACCCTACTTCAAGAGATCCAATCAACACCCTTTGATGACACTTCAGGGAATAACATTGGTCAGCTTTTGTTTTCCCTTCCCTATTGAACTTCTGTGGTTGTTGGGCATGTGTACATGTTAGCAGTTGTGTTATTGTTTGTCTCCCTCTGCAGGCCAGGCGCTGACATTCGCCAGGCAGTTTCTTCTGACCGCCTCAGCTGGGCGGAGGTCCAGGATCCCTGGTGCTGTTGTCATCATTGCTGACAAAAAATCTGCTGACAGCCTTACTCTTGCAGCCAACAGTTTCAGAGCCACAGGTGTGATGTAGCGAACGAATGAATGAACAAGCAGTTAAATTGTTGTCATTTTTGGAATTAAAATTATCCAAATAAGACTTTGCCTTCACCTGAATGGAGATAACCAAATGCTTCAAGTTCTACCGGGTGTTGCACTTTGTAACAACTGCATATTTGTATTTCTCTGCGTCTTTTAGGTGTGACAGTGTTAGCAATAAGTATTGACCAGGCAGATACTGAAGAGCTGCGTCAGGTGGTGACAGATGGCAGCACCCAAAACCTCCTGTACGCCCGTGATGCAGCACAGTTGGGCACCTTGCATGCCGATTTGGCAGATTTGCTCTGTGATATTGCCAGGATACCAGAGGTGAGAAGAGAGAAGAAAGAAGTCTACAACCTAATCTAGAAAGAAGTATTTCTAGGGTTTCTGCCGCTAGTGGAAACTTGGAAAAATCAAGCTATCTGTTCAAAATCCTTTTTTTTTTATGTCAGTGTCGATAGGCTTTACCTGTGTACAAATGAAGTAATAATGGCTAAAATGACAAATTTTCCCTCTGTGCAGATAAATGGTATAATAGTCTAATAGTCTAAGTGTAATACACTCAAATCAGCTGTAAAACAGAAATTACTTTTTTTTTTTTTTTTAAATCATCTGAACCTAATGTTTCTCTTCTTGTTAGGTGACATCAGGGACAGACCAGTGTAGAGTTCAGTGCCCTCAGGTGAGTTATTCCATCACTGTACCCTCAAACAATAGCACATTATTGTCATCATCATAGGTTTATTGTGTAGGCCAGACTCCGCTCCAGTCCTTATGAGCATGCATTTTATGGCTGCCAGTAACATCCTGCAATTACATTCTAAATAACTTTGAATTTTCCTGCCTTAGGGTGAGAAGGGAGAACGTGGAGAGAAGGTACAGTAAAGAAAGCTTCTGAATTTTTTGCTACTCTTCTGGTCTCCTGTTGTAATCTCATTGCATTTGCGTCAGCACTTTAGTGCTGACGCAAATGTGTGTCATGAAAAACCAATCTTTTGTTTGGCTCTTTAGGGTGAGAGAGGCAGAGACGGTGCAGATGGACGCAAAGGAGACCCAGTATGTTCATTAATACTGGTCTTGCTGCAGCCATAGTCATACAGTCTTTTGTTATTAATATTGTGTAAAATCTATGCGTGTGTCTTTTTTTTCAGGGTCGTGATGGTTTGTCTGGTAGGGATGGCCCCAGAGGCCCTGAAGGACGCCCAGGTCCGCCAGGCCAAAATGTTCCCTTTGAGGGCTCAGTCGTGGTGAAAGGGGAAAAGGGGGAGAGAGTGAGTGCAAATGAGGTCATAACAATATTCTGCAACATTTATCAATTAGGACTGAAGTAGCCAGCAGCTTGTTCTCTGTTTAGGGTTTCCCTGGTCTTGATGGAAATCCAGGGTTGCCAGGACGGCCAGGTTCTCCTGGAACTGCAGGGGTCCCGGTAAGTTGAGTGGCCAAAGCCTAGGAACCCTTGGACATGGTTGTATTCTTGTTAATAATGTTTCAGTTCATAGGTCTTTCTGAGTATAGAATTAACAAACTTTGCTGTTTTTGTGTCCTGCAGGGTGCTCAGGGTCTACCAGGTATCAGAGGAGATCCAGTGAGTAATCCTCAGCAATCCTCAGTAATCCTGACCTACAGAATTGTTTTGTGTATGTCTGAATATGAAGTACAGTGTTTTCATATTTGTGGAGAAATTTTTCTGTCATTCTAGGGTGAACCAGGTGTGATGGCACCACCAGGGTCAAAGGGTGACAAAGGTGAAAGGGTGAGCTGAGAGATCATTTCTCAATATACTGAGGATCACAAGTGTGTTATAGTTTGTTTTTGCCAGGTTGACAGAGGGAGGGAGACAGACAAAATGTGTATGTGTGTGTTTATTTATGATGCATTTCCACTCTTTCAGGGTGAGCCAGGTACAGGTATATCTGGACAGGGACTTCCCGGGAGAAAGGGAGAACCAGGGATCCCAGGATTACCGGTGAGAGACATTATGACTTTTTTTTTATTACCTCAACAACTATAACAATTTCTATGATATTAACATTGTCAACATCCATGTGATCAGAAAGTAGCAAGCATTTTCACCACATGTTAGCCACTTTTCGCTTGAAACCCACAGGAGGCATCAAATCTTTAACAAAGAAACACACAATCTCATCTGTACACTACAGTTCCACTGCAGCAGAGTAGTCTGACTATAGGTGATTATTTGTTTGAGATACAGTATAATAAGTATCTCAAATATAAATATAATTATATTTATTAAACTGCGTTTATGTTCTGTGCTAAGGGTACCCCAGGTCGCCCAGGCAGTGATGGGGCTAAAGGGGTCCCTGGAGCTCCAGGGACACAAGGTCAGGATGGTCGCTCTGGGTTACCAGGAACACCAGGTCTCTCCATCAAGGTTAGTTCTGTTTTTCTGGGTTTCACTCTTATAACTATTATTCCATGCATCTCCTAATTGAGATTCCACAGATTCACTGTATTTGCCCAAATTCTGCTTTTACGTGCACTCACATCTTCATCCACAGCAATCCACATTTATGGCCAAAATCGAAGTGTCTTCTAAACTGTCCAGAGAAAGATGGTCTTTCTCATCCTTCTATGATTTTGGGGTGTAATAGATTGGATACTAAAATCTTTGAGAAAATGTGTGCTCCCTCAATTCAATGTGTAAATTCATTTAGCTTTTTTCCCATAAAATGGGATGTTAAGTTTGTCCGGCAGGCTACAACTACTACCACTGTTCTGCTACCATTGTTCTACGATGCAACTGTTGTTATTATGTGATTCTCCACAAGGTAGCAGCATCGAGCCACTAACTTATTAATGGAAGCTCAACCGCTGCTGTGTTGTGCCTGGGAAGCTGATATACTTAATAGCTGTAATTTATGAATGTAGGTGGTTCCGATTATTTAGTGTTCTTTGTCCAAAAACTCCTTTGACATGATATTTGAGACAGAAGTTGGCAGGAATTGGCACATTATATACAATTTTCTTTTCACAGAAAAGTGCATGTTAGCATTCCATTGTCACCTTCAATAAAGACAAGTGTTATTGCTTCGGAGTGGATTGAATGGAATATGAATTTAAGAAAAATGCAGTAAATTGTTTGAAGAGCTAATCTAAAGGCTTTTCTGCTGATGAATCATGATTACTCTTTTCTCTTCTATCTAATAATAATGCCTCTCTCGTCACTCTGTTTCTGCAGGGAGACAAGGGCAGCACAGGAGAGAGGGTGAGTCATACAACTATTGGCTTGTCCTTTTACTGTAGCCATGTCCTGAGGAACATGCGAGCATAATGATTCTCAGCTCTTATCTCTCTCTCTGCTGACAGGGACCTCCAGGAGTCAGCAGCGGGGTGGCTGTAAAGGGGGACCAGGGCTCCCCAGTAAGCACTGCCAATCACTGGCAAAGGGCTGTAGTTTGCAGATGAACTGTGTGTGCCCAGCATATTTTGCATTTACTAATTGCATTTTATTATCAGGGGAGTCCAGGGCCTCCAGGAGCTCAGGGTCCTAGAGGGCTCACAGGATCACAGGGTGCTAAAGGAGATAAGGTAGCTGCAGATTGATTTGTTGTAAGCATGGGGTATGCATCTGTGATGTTTATGTATATGAGACGTGGTTGTTTTTCAGGGCGAGAGTGCTGAAGGGTTGCCTGGACCTCCAGGCAAGCAAGGAGAGCCTGGTGACAGGGTAGGTTGGACAGTTTTATGAAGATGAATGAAGACATTAGCATAATGAATCCAGTTATTGTTATATGTAAATGCAGTAACCATAGATGTGTGTTAAGAGTTTTCCATATTTCTTTCAGGGGCCTCGTGGGCCTCCAGGAGAAATTGGCAGCAAGGTATGTTTGGGAAAGATCATTTCTAAAGTGAAGTGATGACACACAAATGACCTCTGTCACTTTTTGTATCTCTATAGGGTGACCGAGGACAGCCAGGTGAACCTGGATCACAGGGAGACAGAGTGAGTCACATTTATATGAGTGTAAATCAAGAATATGCATGTCTGCAAGCATTTGTGTAATGTAGCAATGTGTTTTGAATCATCTTAACTGTGGCCCACATTTAATGAAGCTCAGTAGAGAGAAACACAATAGCGAATTTACCAAGATGACCAAATCCCGAATGTCATGATAATCTCACATAGCAAGAGATCAGGATCATCAACCTAAACTAGGTCTGAAAACTCAAACTCAAAAATCGGTTAGAAAAGTGGTCTGCTGTTATATTTCAATAAAAGTATGTTACAAATTTGGACAAATTTCCTCATCAGTGAATCTAGATGTGTGTCTCTTTTTAGGGGGAGAGGGGTCCAGCTGGCGAAAGGGGGGAGAGAGTGAGTACCACAGTTCTGATTTAGTTTATGGTTTATAAGGGTTCAACTATCTACATGAGAGGCTGTTGTGCTCTTGACTAAATAATGTTGTCTCTCAGGGGGACCCAGGGAAGCCAGGTGCACCTGGAGCAGCAGGGCTGAGGGTAAGTAGTACACCACAATATTCTATCAGCATATCTTTTTGTATTGGTTTTGTATTTGAAGCATGATATGACCATAATAAATGCATAAAGGGTCTCATAAATAAGCCTTTCCATTTATCATCAGGGTTTATCAGGGCCCGGTGGACCACCAGGAGAAAAGGTGAGACTGATTCCATCAAAATGCAATCATCTGAAAAGCCGCAGATCAATAAGAACGTGATTCTATCACAAAACATTTCATAATCTGAATGAACATCTGAGCTTGTCTGTTCCCAGGGAAATGAAGGTGCTCGAGGAGAGCCTGGAAGAAGTGTGAGTTACAGATAAGAAAAATAGACATATAATCATTCGTCTGTGACATCTTTCTTCTTGGATGTGCACTTTCAGTCCATGACAGTGTCTGTGTCATGATGATAAGTCTATGCTATTCATCCAGGTTCCAGGTTTTCCAGGAAAAAAAGGGGATCAGGTAAGCTAAAAATATGTGTTTTCATACAACTTATTACATTAACAGAGGTCACTGCTCGGGGTATACTGACATCACCATGCTTCATGCTGATGGGTTTCCTCTCCTATGGTGTTCTCCCACAGGGGGAGCGGGGCCTGGCTGGTCCTGAGGGGCAGAGGGGAGAAAAGGGAGAGGCAGGACACAAAGGGGAGAAAGTGAGTTATTAACCACAGAATGATGATGATGATGATGATGATGATGATGATGATGATGATGATGATGATGCCCTGTACACTTGCAGCCTGTGTCCTTGTGGTTAACATTTTCTTTTCTGTTTTTCTTTCTCATCCTGCAAGGGGTCTCCGGGGTCAGGAGGAGCAGGGACAGTTGGACTTAAAGGAGAACCAGGGAGTCGAGTAAGTTCAGTCTTCATAACATCACTCAGATCATCAAACTGCATTTAGTACAGAGCAAATCAGAAAGCTCAGTTATTTATGAAGCACTCTTTTGTGCCACCTGTCAGTGTAGGTCATGTCCTAAAGCAACCCAATTTGAAAATATATAAACATGTGTTTCTTCCCACAGGGACTACCTGGTGTCAGTGGGAAGCCGGGTGACAAAGTATGAGGCCTGTTGTGGATTTTTTAGCATTTCAGTTTCATATGACTATGCCATTGATAATTGCTAAAGTAGTCAGTTTTCTGCAGATAGGGTTACTGATCTGATTTTCTTGTGACTGGTCTTCAGGGAGAGCCAGGTGAACCAGGAGAGAAGGGGGAGAATGGTCGACCAGGAATCCCAGGAAAGGCTGGCCTCCCTGGAAAACAGGTAGGAGAAGTGTAGGGAATCTGACTTACTTTCTACTTTTGCAAAAACAGAATTCTCACTCAAATCTGCTTCATTAGTGACTTTTCTCTGAAGATTTTAAAAGCACTGATCTACTTCAGTGGTTCTTAAACATTTACTCTTTCGTTCTTAAACATATACCTCTGAGCAAACCAAAACATCTTTTTACCACCTCATCAGCAAGCCAACAGCAAGCTTTAAATTGATTTTAAAGCTTAACGCTTTAAAATCAATTAAACATTTTATTTGAATACTTCGCCACATAATTTTCATAGATTTCACTTCAGTTTCAGTTCCACCAGGGGGTGCTTCAAGGACGACCAGTGATGTTAGATGTTAGTGGATAGATGTCACCAGAGCTTCAGTAAAACCTCTTGTACCTGTTTACTCAGTACACTAACACTATGATTGATATACAGTATAACAACATATTATTAATATAACTGCACAATGTAAAAACAAAGTGAAACTATTTTAGTTACTATGTGTTGCAGTCAGTACTGTATATCCTGTTAAGCCTTCTCCTGTCCCTCTCTCCATGAATTGCTTTGCAATGATGACATTTTAGAGGTAAAAAAAAAAACAATACAATTTCTGTGCTTAGCACTGCTAATGTTTATGACGTGCAGTATCTAGTACAGTTTTCTCACAATTTCATTTATGAGCATATTTTCTAATCTGCTACTAAGCTGATGCATTGGATTTTGAAATTTAATGCCACCACGGTATCCTCACCATTGAAATTAATGAATTTTTTATACTTGCAATTTACAGGGAGAGAAAGGAGACAAGGGTGATGAAGGCACTCCGGTAAGGCTTCTTTCATCCTTTGGACTGCCCTTTTTCAAAAACTCTTGCATTTTTGATCATCATTTTCCATTTTGTTATATACTTTAATGTTTTTATTCATAGATGTTAGTGGGTAGATGTCACTCTGTCTGTCCCTGTCTCATTTTAAAATTTTGTTGCCCTTTAGGGGGAGGCTGGTCTTCCAGGGAAGACAGGAGAAAGAGGACTTAGGGTAAGACAAGTATCTTTGATGCATATTGGTAATCAAACTTTAAAGTAAGTAAATTTAGGGTCTTTAAGTCATTTTCATACAAATCCTGCATCTTTTAAATATGAAATTACATATTAGAGGACAGCCCAGTAAGTGGACAATTTTATTGACACTTACAGGGACTTGCTGGTCAGCCAGGACGACTAGGCGAGAAAGGAGACCCAGGAGAACCAGGAGAGCATGGACGAAGTGTGAGAGACACAATTACTTATCATTAGACAGATTTTCAATAAGTTTTTGAAGTAATATTAGCAAGGTCTTGAGAGTAGAAGGTCAGTTTCTCAGCATCTTAATTGATTTATGTTCAATTGTAGGGCAGCCCTGGACCTATAGGACCAAGAGGAGAGAAAGGAGAAGAGGTTTTATTGTTTGCTTTCTGTTTTCATAGTGCTTGCCTAACTTTATAGCTATTGTTTGTGGAATGACATACTTTACTCTCTTCTTAAAGGGGCCTCAAGGTCCTCCAGGACCACCAGGGAAGGTGGTGAGTGTTTAGAATGACATGTTTCATAATCAATTCATAGTCAAGACTTTACTTCAAAATAAGCTCCAGCTGCCAATGCGTTCTTGCACATAACACAAAGCAAGCATAACATGAAATCCTCCATGTTTCCTTTACTCCACAGACTGACATCCAGGCTCAGTTGAAAGGAGAAAAAGGAGAGAGGGTATGTCCTGTTCATGTTCATGCAAGTGTGTGTCCATGCAGAAAACCATAAAGTATCCTCCCACTTCTAATCCTACTGTAGCTATTGTAGTACTTGCCAACATACTATAGAAATCTTAAATTATATCAGTCCCCTACACGTCGGGAGTTTCTGTCTGTAAAATGAAGCATGAAAAAGTACCATACCACCGCTACAACAACCTTCAGTGTCACTAAAGTCTGACATCATTTTGATTCTCAGGGTGATGCTGGTGACCCAGGAGAACATGGCGCCAAAGGTCCAAAAGGTGAAGCAGGGAGTCCTGGAACCTCAGGCTTACGAGTAGGTTCACCTCTTCATTCTTGCAACTTATAAACGGTTCCATGAGCATCTCGTAGTTCACCACCTACGTGCAACTGTATGCACACTGACCCTTTCTTTTGCTTTGATAAGCATGGCTGATGATCCTTTCTGACTTTTTGATCTTTTCCTGCTGTTTATAAGGGTCCTGAGGGTCAAAGGGGACCTGCAGGGTCAAGAGTGAGTTTACTTTCTGTTATTGCTTAGCTACAAAACACTTCGTATGTTGTCCTATAAAAATCTGAATCCTTTTTTTTATTGCCCCTCACACTAATATCATATAGATCACTTTTCTAATATTTCCAGGGTGACACAGGAGAAAGAGGAGCACCTGGAGAGAAGGTTTGACACTGATCAGTATGACTAGACCCATGTCATTTCCCCAATATTAAAAGAACTTGTTTCAGCTTTCAGGTGAGTGGCAGGTTTCACTGTCCTTCATTCTGCCGGATTCTGTTTTACACGCTGTAGATTCCCAGTGGGATGGAGTGCAGTGAGGCTGGCAAAAAGCAAAAAGTTTAATTTGGATGTAATATAAATAGTTCCTCTGGTGTTCTTAGTGTCCCTCTAACCTTAAACCTCTGTCTGATCAGGGGGAAAGGGGAGCTTCCGGCCTAGATGGACGTCCTGGTCTTGATGGTAAACCAGGTGTACCTGGACCAGCTGGTCAGAGGGTACTTTACTTAAGTTTCTGTTCCAGTTTTTTGATTTATGGGTGGTGAATGTATGTGTTTCTTATACATATCCCCCCCTTCCNACCCCCCACCCCTTTGTGTTAAAGGGCGACATTGGGAAACAAGGAGATCCTGGAAGAGATGTAAGTATCCTTGTCCAATTATTTCTATTTTCTATTTTATTCATTTACTTTAATATTTAAACTTGCTTTTTTATAATGAAATTAAGATTCCCAAATGATCTGCAGCTGAACAAATGACTCCCATTAAGCTGCAGCATTAGAGGTTGTAAATATGACATGAGTAGCATGAGCAGTAGTGAGATTTGTATTTATTTAATATTCTGAGCTGATAAATAGTATTATTTAATTTTTAATGTTTGATTCAGTATCAAAGGTTTTTTTTTTTTTTTAATAACACAGTACACTCCCACAGTATGGTAATCACCTTTGTGCAGTTTATGTGTTGATGCTGCAGGGGGCACTATGGAGATGTTAAAAACCAATTTCAGCTTTAGTGGCCAGTTGCACAAACCTACTGAAACTGCAGTCCAGTTCAGTCTCACGTGAGTCCACTGATTATTAATGTTGGTCCTCGGAATGCTGCAGTCTTCTGACGAGAGGCTCAATCTGGATATTTAGAAAGTGTGGAAGTTGCTGCCACTCATACTGAAAATGTTTTGACATTCAGCACTGTGCATGCTGAGTGCTAAAAATTGTCAGCTCAAAATGCTTTTCAGAGGCAGGTAAACGTTTGAGTGACGCTTTGGATGAAGAATCTGGATTCTACTTTGAAAAGTGGATACATGACATTTCTTCAAAAAATGAAGTTGGCATTTCTGACGTGATTTTCTGTGTCAGAAATATCACTGAAAGATAAATAAAAAACACATTTCTGTTCCATTCATTCTGTGTGCTGGTCTGTTTTACCAGGGTTTACCAGGACTCAGAGGGGAACAGGGTCCCCCAGGACCTGTTGGGCCCTCGGGCATGCCAGGCACACCTGTGAGTCACACGTACACCAACAGTTATGTTATATTGTGCTTTATCTCTTCATAAGTCTCAGTTCATCTTTCACTCTGTTTTCTACCACATTTACTTCAGTGTGTCTCATCAGTCTTGCTGTTATATTTCAGGGTAAAGCAGGAGAAGATGGGAAACCTGGGCCTGCTGGCAAAATGGTGACTCCTTTTTCTTCTAACATCCTCCAGCATCCTGGATACATCCACTTGTCAGAGTGTGATTTTTAAAGACAGACTTTGATATTGATTCTTTCTGTTAAAGTATGTTAGAAGTGCATCAGTGCACCTCTCCTTTTTATCTTTCTGTCAATGTAATGGCCATTTGACTCAGTCTTTCCTGTGAGTAATGTTAATGGGTCAGAAGCAATGTGGGCATTTATTTCAGGACAATACTGCATGAAATGGCTGCCTAAAGAGACTGTGTAAGCTGTAGTACTGAGTTATGTGAGTGCTCCAGCAACAGGTTGGCCATGATTCTGTTTGTTAGTGTATCATGAAGATTCATCTGTTGTTAGTACAGTCTGTATTACATTTTGCTTTTTGTTACAGGGTGAGGATGGTGTGCCGGGTGAAGATGGGCGAAAGGTTTGTGGTTGTTATTGAGTTTATAAGATGATCTGACACGGTTTTAGTTCAAGCCTTTTCCCCAAAAAAAGTCATTTTTATTTGACCCACATTGAAAATGTATCTAATTTATGAAGACAACAGAATCATGTAATTTGGCGGGACCAACTCTATTTAATCATAGTTTTTATTTATCAATTTATTTCTGAAGATTGCGCTTAAGATACTGCATAACACTTTATTTGGGAACTTAATGCTGTTGTCTTTGTTGTGCAGGGTGAAAAAGGAGAAGCGGGACCACCTGGAAGAAATGTCAGTTTTGCCAAATCATTCTATTACTGTTTTTTCTCTGAAACTGCCTTTGTTTACAGTGTATTATATCCTCTGTGTCTCAGTCTGCTCTTTCCCCAACTTCCTTTATTGATCTTTCCATCCTTGACTTTATTGTATTACACATTAGCTTTCCCCATTTCTTTTCTCATCACTTTCTCGCACAAGTGTGTATTTATTAACGGTACTTTTCTCTGACATTCCCATCACTGAATCAATAGGACTCAGAGAAGCAGCTATATAAATTTACTAGGCTCTAATGATCAGGCTTAGCCTTGAAGGGGGTCCACTTCTGAGAGGATTCCAGAGGGGCACCAAATGTCACAGCGCTGTTTTCATGTGCAAATTCATTTTAATTACCTGTAGAACATCAGTGGAGGGGTGGCAGTGGCCACCTGCTTTGATTTTACAGTTCAGCTTCTACTATAGCACAAGAGAAAGCAACACTGTAAACAGTCAGTCTCATTTGTGTAATGAAATGTTTTTTTCAGGGCCATGATGGGCAGAAAGGAGACCGGGGACTTGGTGGATCTGTAGGCCCTTCTGGCCCTCCAGGGCCTCCTGGAGTACCTGGCAGCATTGGTCCACCTGGACAGGTGCGACATAGAATATTATCATGTTTGGATATGAATGGAATTGGTGGTTTAGATGGAAATAATCACTGTGGTTTACCAATCAATATATTACTCCTTCCCCTCTCTCAGGTAGTGTTTGTCAAAGGAGTTGAAGCTGCACCGATCCCAGGCCCACAGGGGCCTCCAGGAACTCCGGTAAGTGTGCATGACATTGCAGTGTTCTAATTTTGTTATTAATTGCATTTACATGGATATTACTGTAGAACAAAGACACACACACACACACACACACATATCACTGCAGGTCATGGTGCTGGGAATAATATGGGCCTCCAAGCACTACTTAACGCAAAAGAAAATCATTATACACACATCAAAGTCCTCTTCTTGTAATCTTGTTTTCTGTTATGACTTTTGTTTTGCACAACATCACAGGAAAGGTCATTTGACTAAATTGACAAAAAGAAACATAGCCAAATTAACACCACCCTCCCACATAAAGCAGCATTCATGTCTGTTTTATCTACATCTATATATATACCCGTATATATGCTGCTGCAGCCCTACTACAGTTTTATCTGTTAATGTATTAGCATTGTCTCGCTCTGTCCGTCAGGGCGTACCTGGGATTCCAGGAGCTGTGGGACTGAGAGTAAGTCAGAGCCATCTTTGTTGAATTTGGTTTTAACTCAAACAGGAACCAGTCTAGCTTTATTTTTGACCTTATTACTTTATTTGTTCCAGGGAGAGAGAGGTCAACCAGGTCTTAAAGGTGAAACTGTAAGTTGAGTTTTCAGTATAACTCTATAATAGCGAGAAAATGTCATGATTAAGTTTCATTTGCTTTGTATTGACACTTTGCGATCTTATCTTATTGGCAGGGAGACCCAGGAGAGGATGGAGCTCCAGGCAAACCTGGAACAGCAGTGGTAAGAGAATCAGCTCATGACCTGGAATGACCCAGTTGTGACTTGTGGAATTCTCATCTGTAGATATTTTTCATCTGTGTTGAACATTGTGTTTGTATTTCTTTTATCAGGATGTGCAAAAGGCTCTGGCCAGCCTTGGTATTCAGGTATGTAGTTTCATGCTTTGTATCCAAGGAGATTTACTGATATATTGTCCACAGACCTTTACATTGTTGTGTGTTGTCCTCTGTTTGATGGAAATAATGTTACCTATCAAATGTAAATGTCCTGCGTCCATTTAATTATTTTACTATATGCTTACTAGTTATGATTTAATTGAGATCATTTGTTTTTGTCAGCTAAGTACAGGGTGACCATTTTAATTAGTAAAAACTACAAACATCCATTCAGTTTCATCTCACTTTTTACTTATGGGTGTTCAAGCAAATATTCTGGTATATTTGTCTCACTAATAGCAAATATCATTGCACCTTAGCAAAATGTGGTACCATTTTTCTGTTTCTGTTGCCTGAATATGTGTCAGTTTGTGCATTAAATCTCTATTTGCTTAACTTAATAGGAGAGAGACTCAGTAAACATTAATTTCATACAGCTATCCAGCTGCTGAGACAGAATTTCTGCTGGTAGAATAAATAATCTTTAGCTGAGGCCCTAAAGCATATTGCAGACCAGCACCTTTAGCTGAAGCTCTTCCACACAGGTATCTGATCTGAAGGTGGTGGTGGACAGGAAGGATGTAGCAGCAGCACCTACAGTGCAGAAGGCAGAAAAAGGTGAAAAGGGAGACAAAGGTGAACCTGGACAGAGAGGACCCGCTGGTGCAGATGTAAGTTTGATGGTTGATGAAATTCACATGGAATCATTTCATTTCTTTGTCATTTCAATGCCCATTACATTGTTCAGCAATTATAAAAAATATTCAATTATCCCTTTATATTGCTTGCTGTGCACCAGGGTGTCCGTGGTGCTCCAGGAGAGAGAGGATCAAAAGGAGAACAAGGGGAGCGAGGACCTGTGGGTGCAACTGGGCCTACAGGAAGGGCCATTGGAGAGCGAGGACCAGAGGGACCCTCAGGGCCAGCTGGAGAGCCAGGCAAGCCAGGAATACCGGGTGTTCCTGGAAGGGCTGGTGAACTTGGAGAGGCTGGAAGACCAGGAGATAAGGTAAAGAGGGCAGGTGGGTGTAAAAGAGTGAATAATCTCTCATGGTCTCACCATGCCCTTGCTAACATGTCTGTGAATCTTTCAGGGGGAGAGAGGAGAGAAGGGCGACAAAGGAGAATCTGTGAGTACTTAAAGGACTTTAGCAGTTGGTTTTCCAGATTGAGTCCATAAATACTACCCGCATATGTGTTACATTATGCCAAGGATTTTCCAAAAAGTGATACTGGAGCGATACATTTTGAAATTGTTTTTCCTACCTTCCAGGCAGCCATTGGTTTCAGTTTATTCTAGTACACTATAAAAATTAACTTGTAGAGACTTGAAATATGCTTGAGATAAGTAATCCATCACAGCAAAAAACATGCTGTTTTTATTTTTTGAAATGTCCTAATTTAACCTATCCAACATGGAGCTACAGGGAAGAAAATAAATATCTCCGCCAGGGAATATAATCCCAGGAGAAAACAGCTTTTACTGAAAAATTTCCAACAATCATGCCTTCTACATGCTAACTTGCGAGTTAACAGGCAAAACATTGAATTTTGAGGTGCATGTAACACTGAACATTTTATCTTGAAAGACTGGGAGATTTGGGAAAATAACACGAAAACTAAAATACGGTTTTGTATTTTGGAAAATGGTTGGCAGTAGTGTAATGTGTATGCAGGTAGTATTTATTGGGCTCAAACATGCACAGTCACTGGTATGGTCCTTTAATGCATGCTGCTATTGTTGACTTTAGTTCCTTATATCATAATGTGATCAATGCTTTGTTTGATATAAATATTTTCACAATAAACTGACATTTGCTTGTGTTTATCAGGGTAAAATGGGAATAATGGGACCTGCTGGCCCACCAGGTCAAAAGGTGAACTCCTCGTCCCTGTTACCAGAGCTTTAAAATAAAATCATCGAGATTAGACATTTAGTAAATACAGGATATAGATAGAGGTCAGAGACATTTGTCTGTTATTTAGGGTGAATCTGCTGACTCAGTGCTGACTGGTGCATCTGGGGAAAGAGGCCCTCCGGGATTTGCTGGTCAGAAGGGAGAGCCTGGTGCTATGGGACCACAAGGACCCAAAGGAGAACGGGTAAGATTTCAAAATAATCCAAAGTCAAATATTGATGTCCTGTGTGACATGATGTCAGATGCACATCATCTATTTTAATGTGTCTTATAGGGTGTTGTGGGGCCTCGTGGTGAAAAAGGAGATAGAGGAGTAGAAGGAGAAAAAGGGCGTGATGGCACACAGGTGAGATTCCTCTTGGTTTTTCTCTTAACAAATTGTATGGTCGTTAATTCATTACCTTCAAAATACAGCACAAATTCCATGGTAATGATGTGACTAAATTATTTGTTATTTACCTTAGTCAATCAAAATATGATGTGGAACTAATATGTTTTATAAATGAAGTTGTGGTTTGTCATTTAGGGATCACCAGGAGAACCAGGTAAACCGGGTCAGGATGGCAAACCGGTAAGTGGACTGCTGGAGGTTGATCAAGTTATACTTTTGAAGTTGAACATGAATATATTAATAATTAACACTTTGTATGTTGTGTGCAACATTATATTTAAATTTTATCAAAGAGTACAGCATAGGATGGTATGAGTATAGAGACAGTATAAATATGTAGCGTGTATTTATTTCAACATTCTTAAAAAATGATTTCATAGCCAGTCACATTAGTTTGATGTACCAGGTACTGTAAGTTTATTTTTATAGTAGTATAGTTTTTGAATATCTGTGTATATGAAAGACAAAACTTTACTTATTACCTTTTTGAAAATACTCAACCCAGTTTCCATCAAGGGCACTCAACAGCCATTTCCCTTTACCATTCACAGTGATCTGTTAAAATCCACACATACTATTGGCTATATTGTGTAAGTCATCAGAGCCTGTGTGGTAAGGGTGCAAGAACAGATGTAAGGGGAGCAGGCGAGATATTGAGCACTACCTTAAACTCTTTGTTTCCTTCCCTGAATGTGAGAGCAGGGTCCAGCAGGGCTCGCTGGTCCTCGAGGCCCACCAGTGAGTAACCAGTAACTCCACGTGGAGGCCTTCCCTTATAGGCTTAATTTATGGAGTAAAACACTGGGTGGGCTGCAAGCTCTAAGCCGATGGAGTGCTCTTTCCCCTCCTTGGGCTGAAGCTGCATAGATCCTTAGACAGTAACCTTTTGCAGCTCTGCGGCTAATGCTTCATTTCTTCCCCTCACTTCTTATCATCTCTCTGTACATATGTCTTATCTATGTTCATTTCCTTTTCTGTGTTGTATTCTTTCTTCCATCACTGTCTCCCCACCCACCTGTACCTCCACCCCTCCTGTCATCCACCTTCCTCTGTCTTTCATCTTGTCCAGGGCCTGCCTGGGTTCCCAGGAGTTCTAGGTAGACCGGTAGGTTCTTTGCTGTTGGCTGGCATGCTTGAGCTGTGGAGAAGGGAGGGGAGGGTAGAGGAACACGTCCAAGCCGCTGGGCTTTAGCTTAAAGAGCATATAGGTAGCTCAAAAGAGTTATCCACATTTAACACCACGAGAGCAGAAACAATCTAGCATCAGAATGCGTTCACAGCACAGTCTTGTACTTCCCAGGTGTATTTTACCACTTTAATCTTAATTCATTTGTATTGGTAACATCCTGCAGAGACCTGGAGACTGGGATAAGATTTGGTGCTTGATAGGTTCCTTATGAAATATTAATCCAGATCACCTGTCCCCGAAGCATCCATGTCAAAGTCAAGAGTTGAATTTTGAAGTTGAATTTTTTAAAGTATAAAACACCACAGATTTGTTGGGGAGATGAAAGAAAGTCAGAAGCTCAATTTTCAGGTGTAGCTCTCAACAGGCTCAAATGCACAATAGTGAAGGGAATACTAAATTGGGTGTGTTCAAAAAATTGTTGATTTGCTTAAGTCTGCTTATTGTGCATGCAGTGGTGCCTGCTGTTAGATCTGCACTTATCCCTGTCAAAAAATAGATTTTTCAGAGCTTATCATTCGTCTCTGTCTTGTTCATTCATTGTGTTTTTATTAAGTGTATGTATTGTGTTGTCTTGAGGCAGTAAATATTTATGTGTGTGTCAGTGACATAACTATATTGTGCAAAACTGAGTACTTAATGCCTCATTTTAATTAACATATATTTATATATAAATATGTTACTTAAAATGCATCTGTGTTTTTTTTTTTTTCTTTCTCCATGTATAGATTTGTACTCTTTTATTATGTATCTTAAATTCTGTATGCTTTCTTTTTTGATTATAGGGAAACCCAGGAGAGCATGGCATAAGGGGACCAACTGTAAGTCTCGCAAACACACACACACACAAAGTATATGCACACCTTCACAGTCTCTTATTAACACCAGTGGTTCATGTGTTAATGATATATGTTTTAATCAGGGCCCCATGGGTCCCAATGGGGCCCCAGGTCCAGCTGGTGTGAAGGTGAGTTGACAGTATTTTTAGCTTTCTGCACTTGTTACTGTCTGCATACTGACTTTATTTGTTACCTGGTGACCATAGCCATGACATAGCCATTGTCTTTCACAGGGTAATCAGGGAGAGCCAGGGGTTGGCGCCCAGGTGAGTATTTGATATTTTGCATATTTTACACAAAAGGAGGTTCTGGCATTTGATATTTTATTGTCCCACAACCCAATCACAGAGTGTGTTATACCAATCCAGACAGAATCAGAATCAGAATTCTTTTTATTCACCAAGTACAAGTGCGCAAGGAATTTCTCTTGGTGCATGGTGTCAGAAAACAAATAATAGTAATATGAGTATAAACAATATGTGCAGATAAAAACTACAATATGTACAGAACAAAATACAATAAGCATAAAAGTAAATGTGCAAATAGGCAAGCAATATTGCACCAACAGTGAATATGTAAACATGAGTAAAAATAATGTAAACGGGGAGAGAATATTAGATAGATATGTAGGTAGGTAGAGAATATTATATTGAATAAACAGTAGAGTTATATCACATGTATGAGCTTATTTTTCCTCTGTGCAGGGTCCTCCTGGTGCCCAAGGGAGCACAGGACTGCCAGGACCACCAGGTCCTCCAGGAGCTGTAGTAAGTGTTCCTATAAATCATAACTTCTCTTCAGGGATAAACAGCTTTCATGTTTTTTATGAAATCCATTGGAAATATGATGTGTTTATATTGTGTTTTTTCATGCCAATGTATTTATTTCTGCCTCTAGGGGCCACAAGGGCCTCCAGGACTGCCGGGGCAGGTGGTGAGTATGCAGTTCTAATCCAGTAGCTCCCGTGAAACACAATGAGGTAGTATAATATTGAAGAAATATTTTGAAGGAACATATTGATCCTGAACTATCTCAGTTGCAACAAAAAATGAAGTGCTTAATTAAATAACGCTTTAGTGCTGTATATTTTGTTGGCAACAAATTTGCCTTAAAGGACCATATGGTGGTTTTACATGTTTGAGCTCAAAGTATGGTTTTATTTTTAGGAGAATTGTTGTCTGCAACGTAACATGTATGCTGGTAGTATTTATTGGGCTTAAACATGCAAATTCACCAGTATGGTCCTTTAAGTTCATATTGCTTGCCAACCGAGTATGCACCAAATAAATAAATAGTAAGAAAAATGATTCAAAAGGATTTGGTGTTCAGAAATTGAAAAGCTGGTTGCAGAATGTAATTGCTGTTGATTTATTTGCAACCTCCTCCTTAGTAAATCCAAATCTAAATAGGATTGCATACTGTATGCTTGCCATTATCCTAAAGGTACCTATATTGTAGTATGTGCCACTTCTCAGGGTGAAGCAGGTAAACCAGGGGTCCCTGGAAGAGATGGTGTTCCTGGAAAAGAAGGAATTCCTGGATTACCTGGAAAGCAAGTGAGTGTATCATCTCTGTCAGTATCCTTCAGTATTTATACAGTATTTGTGTCTGCATGTAGCTGGCTGTGTCGTAGTGTGTGCTGTGATACTTTAATGCTAAGTCCTCCACATTGCCATTATTTTCTAATTTGTTCCTCAGGGCATAATTGGACCTCCAGGCCAGGTCGGCTTAAAGGGCGAACAGGGAGACAGTGGTCCACCAGGGAAGGTGAGAACATCCTTTATTTATTGAGCAGCCTCTGGTTGAAAGGGCAGTCAGAAAGAGGGGTTTGTGTATTTATGAAGAGTCTTTCTAGCTAAAGAACTATTCAGCACTTGAAAAAAAGAACTTCCTACCTTCTGTAGTGCTAATTTTAGCTTCCCACTGTGAACCTTTTCATCTGATATACAGCCTAGGCGGTCATATTGTGAATCTTCCTTCTGGCGCCTTGGTGTGGCGGTTGTTTGTCCACCAGGGGATGAAGCTTCCTGTAGCCTAAATGGTTGTGCAGACCCCNCCTCCTCTTTTCATTTGCTCACTTCTTCAGCTTGGCCAGGAGCCCAGGAGTTATCAGTGCACATGCTGCTTCTAGCTCTTAGTATACCCTCCAATATTTTAATATTTTAAGTATGCTGCAAAT
Source organism: Lucifuga dentata (assembly GCA_014773175.1). NCBI lineage: Eukaryota > Metazoa > Chordata > Actinopteri > Ophidiiformes > Bythitidae > Lucifuga > Lucifuga dentata. The sequence goes on along the minus strand of VXCM01002186.1, from coordinate 61,404 downwards.
GCAGTATGAGTCATGAGCCATAGGGAGAGGAGACAGCCCACAAACAGAAAATCAAAGAACAGAGGAAGTAATTTTCTCTCTCACTCTGGTGACAGAGGGGATCTATCAGTAGCCCTTGTCTGAATCCTGTAAAAGATTCAGACAATCTGTCTGCTGAATCGTAATTGAATCGGGAAATTGTCCTCCATATAGGATGGTATGCTGTATAGAGCTACAACAGTCACTGTGCCCTCATTTCGGTTTGAACAATTGTTTTTGCTTCTGGGTATATAAACAGTGGAGTTGGCCTTGCATCACTTTTGTCTCTCCTGGCGAAACCATTGCAGATGTCTCTGCTATTTGGGCTGGTGAGAATAAGAAAGGATGGAATCTAGATTATAAGGTTGTGTTATTTCTGGTCTCAATCTACTCCTAAGTTAGTATTCAGGTTTGCCATAAGTAACCTTTTTATTTAATGATTATTTTGAGCTAAATTAGGGAATAATACAGATTTCCATTTCTTGGTGAAAGGTATCTCAATGGGGCTCCTTTGTTGTATGACTGTTATTGCTTGAGTTATTGATTCTCCTGGCTGACCCAGAACACAGGGTTTTCATAGGTTTTAAACATATTTGGTTTCATTTATACTTGTTCTCAGACTTTCCTCACAAATTAATTTTATTTGTTGCAATACACCCCTTCCCTCCAGAAAGTGACAAGTACACCCACTTGTAGACATTCATTTCATGTGACTCATGCCTTGAATAATCACGGCTGTGATTTCAAATTGACTACATTTTTCTGAATCTTCTTACAGGATCATGGCTTATTTGCTGTTTTATATCTTCCTTGTTTTATGTGTCTTTATAATTTGTCTGCTTCCTCATCTACAGCTCCTGTTGTCCTCCATATAGTATGGTATGCTGTATAAAGGCCCTGGCCATTCAAGGACAGGGACTCTCTCCTTGAATGGCCAGGTGTGCTGCCTTATATGATAAGGTCAACCCCTTGCAAAGCTTTGTGCCATGACAATGAGTGTTTTGTTACTTCACCAGAAAATCACTCTCTGAGTGACAGAAGCTGGTCAGAATTGTTGTATGTTCAGGATCTGTAAAGATGTCACAGTGGATGAGAGACACTGCTGTCTCTCTTTGGTCAGAATCTCATTTGGGACTCAATCAACGCATAATGTGAAAGAGGCCCTGCAGAACATTCTGGTCATACACTGCAGTATAACTGTTTCAGGATAGCATGATTGTCTAATCGCACACAGCCATGCACATTTAATATCCAGGTGGAACTGACAATGATGTGGGATATAAGAGGGAATGTATTTTTCTGTGAATTATGGTTTGAGATGAATAGTACAATATCCAAGCATCAAAGGCCTAAGAGACATTTTGATCAGTGTGCTTCTCATTTGCACATTAAGTCAACTATTTACCTGTACACCTACATGTTAGTTAGCCNCCATCCTTATCCCCACCTCTATCCCCATTCCCACCCCCCAAGGCATGACTCCTGAATGTTACTGAGCCTTCAAATGGAAACCATGATGCTGTTAAAATTGCCTGCACATGTTTGTGTTTGAAACGAATGCAGACATCTGTTAATAGAGATTGGCTTGGCCTGACAATGCCTGTGCCAATTCTGTCAATGGGAATTTCAACTAAGCCTAATTTCAGATCAGCCAAGACTCAAAATAACACAAAAGATCACATTAACAACTTTCTCGATGCAGTACCCATCATGTGTCCATACTTAAGTTATCTCTGGGCTTCAGCTCGTATTATGCATGCACCATAACACTTCTCATGACAGCCCTCGGAGAAATGTACACTCTGCATGCAAATGCCTCTCCCTGGTTCAGTGATCAGTAGTCCTGGTAACATTGAGGTTATAGTATGAACTGAAATATGTTATTCAGTTTTTTTTTTAATTGACAAGGAGAAGAAGTCAGCTCTTCCTTGAGCAAGTGTGAAATCATGTTTTACATTGAATCTATTGACATTTCTGCTTTCTCCATCTGTAACTGAATCGATCATTATGTCTTGCTGTCAGAAGTTGCTTGTTGGCACAATAGTCAGACTATTCTCTTATCCATTTTTTGCTTTTGAACATTGTACCAGGTTTAATACTCACCAAACAAAGGAGTATACCTGTGTTTTGCATGTTTTATAAATGCAGTAACGCAGTAACTATAAATCTTTTATAGTTTATATAGCTGCTAAGTTTTTCTGTATTATTACATTTTTTGTGTGATTTTCTAATTATCCAGGCAGCCACTGTTTACTGTAATTACATTATGGCCTGAAATTAGATTTGCAAAGACTTAAAATTTGAGTTAGATATTTTTGGGATTGTGTCTTTATTAGATTGTGTGGAGAGAAATGTTGAATGACATGCAACAAATGTCATCAGCTGGATTTAAACCCTGGATACTGCAGTTACATTGTAGGCATCTTGAACCAATGTTGCACCAAGATGCCCCTTGTGGAAAAAAATACTGAACACCTTGTCTGCTTTTCATGTCCTCAGACCTATATTATCATTGCACATTTCATTATCCATGCACATTCAAACATGTAAAACACAATGGTTTTGAAAATGCTGGGCAACAATGTAAACTACACTGCATGTGATTTGTAGTAAATGGGCTGAAACTTTCAAAAGCCCTGGGACAGTCCTTTAAGGCAAACAACCAATTTGAATATGAATTCATTAAATTTATTGCACTGATACACTGAACAACATCAGTAACATGTTCACTGTAAGATACAACATATAATCATGGATTTCATATCATCATGTCTCTGATAAATACAACTTTGCTGGAAGTTTCTAGCCAGTATCATATTTTTTTCTTCATCAGTAAAAATTCCCTGGAGAAAAAGGCACAGAGATGGAGCTTATTGTCACTGGTGGTACTGATTGTGAGTCCTGCCAGTGGGGACGTCAACGGGAATCATGAGTGGGGCCTCAAACAGCTCCCTCACTGCTGACTGTCTCCGGATCAGCACCACGGACAGAGCCAGAGTCCACCAGTCTGACAAATAACCAGCCAACACTTGTCCATCTGCTCAGCTGTGTGTGTGTGTGTGTGTGTGTGTGTGTGTGTGTGTGTGTGTGTGTGTGTGTGTTGCAGCATCCACACTCACATCTACACAAAGGGCTAGTATTGAACTGCATTTCCTTATCCCGAGGAGCCCTTCTCTCCACCTTGACCAATGCTTGATCTCCCCTGTACTTGCCACGAGTGTTGTTGTTTTGTGTGTATTTTTTCTGTGTGTACTTGTTTACAATTTTGACTAGTTTTTGATATGCCTCAGCTGCAGATAAGAATGCATTTTTTATGAAGACCTCTGAGTCACTGCTTCTCATGTTTTCAGCAAAAGATTAAAATTAGCCAAAGGAGGAATATTGTACAGTGTATATTGTATTAGTGTACATACATTATTATTAAGATTGCACATTTTTGCCCACCATTTTCAAAACCATTACGTGTTTGTTTGAATGTGCATGGATCACAGCTCAAATCAAGGGTTTCAGAGTGGATTACCTTTATTATTAAAAAAAACCAAACAGTTATTTGATTATATACTTTGTAGTTATGGCCCATTTTGTTTACTGATGACGTCTTTTTCCCAGTAATTCTTTGCTGAACAAAGACAACGTGGCATCACAGTTTCTCCACATTTACAGTAAAATCCATCTGAAAACAAATTTTATCTCTCTAAAATACAGATGCCAACATTTATTGGTGTCAGTTTTTTAGAATTTAAGAGCTAGAGTCTTGCCACCCTTCTGCCTAGAGTAGACCTTCAAAATTCATACTTTTTTTTTTTTTAACTGGGAAATCTTTGCTGGGACTTGTCAAAAATAATTCTAGCAAATGTAGGAAAAAGACTGGATGGAAGAAAGTGGGAACATAAATAGAATGCATACATCACAGACTGAAATAAGCTTATCCGTGAGCATCATAAGTTGGATTGTATATTGAATCCATCACAGCCTATTCTTTTTTTTTTTTTAATAAAAGAATAATTGAATAATGCAAATGATTCAACTTGCCTCAGTCCTTTTGAATTCTGCAAGTTCTAACCTAAAGTTAGATTTGATATTTGGTATTTGATGAGTACAACAGCTTTTAATTACACATTTCTGTCCTATGGCAGACAAGATGCTGCACTGAACAACTCCACAGGCAATTACTGTAATTTTCTCTTTTTTTTTTTTTTTTTTTTTTTTGTCCTCCTATAGGCTGTCGCTGGACCACCTGGACCTAAAGGGGAGAATGTAAGTCAATTTCAGTGTCATTATCATGGAAGCAGTCAAATAACTGGCTTCCTCCATGGCTAGAGAAGAAAAGTTGTGATTAGACACACATTGTTTAATCAAACATAACAGTTTGTAGTCTTCAATTGAAAGATGAAAAATTATAATGAAGCAGAAAGGAAAAGCTGAAATTTTCTTGGTATTTTCCTGTTTATGGTTGATTCAGGGTCTTCCTGGTCTGACACTGCCGGGGACAGTAGGAGAGAGAGGTCTACCGGGTTCAAAGGTGAGTCCTGGCCAAAAAATATGCAGTTTGATATAATACAGTGTGAAAATGAGGGATTTTTTAGTAACAGTGGGTGGTGACTGCTGTCTCTCAGGGTGACAGGGGAGATAAAGGTGCTGCTGGCATTAAAGGAGAAAGAGTGAGTAACTTTAATGTGCAGAGTAACACTTTATAGGAACTTAATACTATCCACAGACAACAGCATGTCTGTCATCATTTCAGGGTGTGAAAGGGGAACCCGGAGAGCCTGGAGAAGATGTGAGTAATCAACTTCCTCCCTTTGTCTACTGGACTTATATTGGATTTTAAACAAACTCTTACCTGTTATTGTATAGTTTTGTTGTTTATAGCTACAGATTTTTTTCCATAATTTGATGGTGTACTTGGTGACGAAAAACACTTTGCTCATGTCAGTTTGGATTAAAGATTGTCTTTTATTAGGCAGTTACTGCCACAGAACTGTGTTGCTTAGTTTCTAAATAACAATGTTAGTCATAATTAATCTTCAAAACAAGCTCAGGGTTTTAAATTAAAGTAATAATCTACAACATAATGATATTCAGATTCAGATGAACTGTGCAAATTGTAAATTTAGATTAGGACTAAACAATCCTACAGGGTAATTATTAAATCAGTCATCCTTCTTTTACCTAGTTCACTTAGTACTTCAAAGCCAGTCCAACTGTTTGAATTATTTTACCTTTTTTTTTTTTTTTTTTNTTTTTTTTTTTTTTTTTTTAGAAGCAGTAAAAATAAATGTCTTAAACCCTCTATTTAAATGCCTTAATGATTATTGAGCTTTTGATTATTTGTCGTCCTTGACATTAAAGAGCCTTGATAACTATACTGACTGTAGCACTTGTGGGATGTCTTCACCCATATGCAATAAAGGCCAAAGAGTCATTTTGGGGACATGGAATATTTTGTAAAATTCCATTTTTTTTTTTTTTAATATAGCAAACCCCCTGATATTATTATTTATGTTAAAAAAAAAAAACAGCTGGTCCCTTTTCTTGCTGTGTGACTAACTCAAAATTCAACAAGGTAAATACAAATGAATCAAAATAGGTATAAGTTAATTTTAATAACATATAGGCTCAGTTTAAAAACATTAACACTCGGATTATTTGCATTTTTCTTGTTTTCCCTCTGCATAACTGATGCATGTATTGGACTTCAAACATTCATAATCATTCAACTTGACTGACTGTTTTCACAACTTCCATATGTTTTTCTTATTCAGGGGGCACGAGGACCACCTGGACCAAAAGCAGATAAGGTAGTCTTGATTGTTGTTATTTTGTGTTATTAATTAATCTGCAGTGCCTGTAATCAAAGCAAATCCATCTGTTGCTTCTTACAAAATTTGTGTTGCAGGGAGAAAAGGGAATTGGATTGGCAGGTCCTCCTGGTCAAGTTGGGCCTCAGGGTTTAAAGGTGAGAAGCAGGATGATCAATAGGTGCCAATGAAACCATGCGTTTGTATTTTCCATTAATACTTCTGTGGTAAGGGTGTACATTAATCTACTGCTATAGTGTTCAGGAGTACCAGGGGTCCAAATTTAACTGCTACTTCATTTCAGGGGGATCCAGGTCTTCCTGGTCCAGCTGGTCCACCAGGACCACAAGGTAAAGCAGGTGATACTGGCCAGCCTGGTCTGAGAGGAGAAATTGGTCAACCGGGGCCTCCTGGACCACAAGGGGAGAGGGTTAGTAGGGCCATATCTGAAAACTCTTTTTACTGTACTGTATAATGTTAGTTTTATTCTACATGGAATAAACCCATATGTCTGGAATAAACACATATGTTCCATGGTTGTCTGGTTTTCAGGGTCTGCAAGGCTTTCTAGGCCGTGCAGGCAACCTTGGAGCTCCTGGAGCTCCTGGACCTCCTGGACAAGCAGTGAGTGAGACCCTGGTTTTATCCCGCTGTGATTTGGGTACAAGCAGTGACCATATGTACAGTATAGGCTTGACTTTGGATCTTGTTGGATTATTCCTGACTGTACTCATATGTGACTTATAATCGTGTTTTTGCTAAAAGGTATTCTGTGTTTTTTGAGCTTTGGTATAGGTTTGGTTAAGCTGTTTTCTTGGCAAAATCTCTGTTGTAGAGAGGTTCTTAATTTAAATGTATAAAATATATTTTTTTTAAAAAGTGGGTGAGAAAGGCAGAAATAGTTTGTAGATAGTAAGAGAATGATTTTGTGATTTATATGATAAATATCTTATTTTTTTAGGGCACTCCTGGTATTGATGGTAGCAAAGGGGACAAGGTGATTATGCAAGCAGGCATATATTTCAATCTAGAGGCTTACATGGTAATAAATTTTATACAAACTTATATACATCCTGTTTGACCAGGGTGAGGTTGGATTGGGAATCCCAGGACCCAGAGGAGAGAGGGGGGAGCCAGGACCCAGAGTAAGCTCTCCACTACATCTATACCTATATAGTTGTGTTCTAATATGAATTTACATTTGGCAAATAGAAAATAATACCAGTCTGTTGGTGTGTTTTCTGTTCTGTCATGTCTTAGGGCGAGGATGGCCGTTCTGGGTTAGATGGCAAGCGAGGACCAACTGTAAATATCATGTGTTTCCTTCTTCATCACATCGCTCAGGAACAACATGTATACAGAGTCTGTAGAAATCTTTCCAGCACAGCCTCCGGGATCTTTCTCACAATTTCTTTCAAAATACATCAACGGGACACATTTGAAGGCTGAACAGGAAAAGGCATTACACCACTATTAATAACTGATTTACTTTATGTTCATGTAACTATTCTAGAAGCAGTGTTGTTCACATGACTAAACAGCACATACATCAATCATATTCTGTACAAATGAAGGCAATGTATCACTTAGGCTTCAAACTACTTCATACTGTAGGTGTTATCCGTCACAGTGGCATAATTCCAGCTATTCAATACCAGGGTTAATTGCAGTATAAATACTGTATAATCAAATAAACACATTAGGAATCATTTAAGTATTATGATTTTACAGTTCTGGTATGTTAAACGTGCAAGGACTTTTTTTTGTGGAGCCGTAAATGATGAGATATGACATTTATGTAATGAGACATCCATGTGTATCCAATGTATCCAACAGGGCCCCCCAGGAAATCGTGGCATTCGGGGAGACAAGGTGAATACTACAAGTCCTCTTCTTCTCATTTTTATGTGTCATCATGCTGACTACATCCCCTGAGAGTTCTGCCCATGTAAAGCAGTGAATTAAATTGACATGCATGAATGAAATGTCTTGCTCTCAATTTTTTTTTTAGGGAGAAACGGGGCTACAAGGTGACAAAGGAGAGAAGGTACGTGCATTTTAATATGCAGTAGGCACTAACTTCCTGTCTTTTGCTTTCTGTGTGAGTCTCTTCATGTGTATGTGTGTTCAGTCATGATGAGTGTGAACAGAGAAGTATCCGTACTGCATGTATACTGAGAATAATATGATGAAAAACAGAAAGGGAGAAATATGAATTATTGTATGAACACTAGCTGACTGGTCAGATGTCTCTTGGGAGGTTTAGTCTCTTGTGAGTAGGAGTAATTTATGGCTGAGCTGTGAAACTAGTGACAGAGTTTAAGATAAGGTAACAGGATGAAACACTGTGTGTGTTCACTATGTAATCTCCTTATTGTTTTGGCTTTTGGGTGAAGCCAAATGCTGATGGCTATACTTTTCCTCACAGGGGGACACTGTGCTGGTGGGAGGACCTCCCGGAGAAACTGGTAACAAAGGAGAACAGGTCAGCAAACACCTGGATGTGTCACATTTCTGTTCATTATATATTTGGTCTTGCGTGGTGTGGATTTCCCTGTTTTTGCATTTCAGGGTGATAGAGGGCCCAAAGGCGTGCAGGGAGAAAAAGGGTTGAAAGGCCAAGAGGGCCCTCCAGGAGAGCAGGTGAATTTATTTATCCTGTGACACTATGATTTCATATGGTGTTTAAAGTGGAGGTTGGTGATAAAATCATTAGTCAATTATGTAATGAAATCCTGTGTTTAGTAATGTGAATCCGATGGAGAAGAAAAACAAGAGCTGAAAATTGGAAAACTTAACCATAAAACTTTACTGTAATTTAGTCATTAAGCCAGAACAAAAGACAAGACTTAAATGAAATTATGATAGTTCACTAAGAAATCTAGACTGATGTCATGGCCCTGACTTTTGATACCAGGGTCTGAGGGGAGAGCCTGGAGAGAGGGGATCCACTGGATTCCCTGGTGCCCGTGGTCCTGGTGGACAGAAGGCAAGTGACCCTGAGCACTGACGATTATTGTGACGGTTGTAGTTCTGCAACCAATAGCAAACCCAATCAGTATTCTCTATATGTAACAATTTTACAGCTCTGACTACTGCAATTCTGTCTTTTCAGGGAGAAGCAGGCCAACCTGGAGTCCCTGGTGAACCGGTCTGTGTTGTATTCCAAATGAAGTTTTATTAGATATGTGTCAGGCATTTTATTGAAAGAAGTGAGGGATGATTTTTGTTTTTTTTCAGGGTTTACCAGGAAAAGATGGTCTACTAGGGCATCAGGGGGAGAAAGGAGAGATTGGCGTCACAGGAATGAGAGGACCCAAGGTACTGTTTGTGTTTGTGTGTGTGTGTGTGTGTGTGTGTGTGTGTGTGTGTGTGTGTGTGTGTGAGAGAAAGAGAGAGAGAGAGAGAGAGAGCTATGCACTGAAACAACCTTGAAGCATCTTTGAGGGGTGGTTACAGTAACTCAATAAAAGCATAAAATTGACACAAATGCAGAGGATTAATACAAAATGTGGAATAATATCAATACAGAATGTGTGCATTCATTCACCCTAACGTGTTTTTAATACCTGTAGAGTTTTTTTTTTTTTTTTTTNTTTTTTTTTTTTTTTTTGTTCTTTTTTTTTGTTTTTAAATCTTTAATTTCATATGCAGACAAGTACAAATGAAATCCAGCCTCTGCTTTTAAACCCATCCCTAAGGAGCAGTGGGCAGCCATTGTACAGCGCCCAAAGACCAGCTCCCGTCCTAAGCCAGTGCCCTGACAGGAGAATTAAGCCTAACATACATGTTTTTGATGGTGGGGAAAACCAGAACACCCGGAGGAAACCCATGCAGACATGGGTAGAACATGCAAACTCCACACAGAAACGCCCTGCCCCCACCTAGGAATCAAACCCAGGATCTTCTTGCTGTGAGGCAGCAGTGCTAACCACTGAGCCGCCCTGTTTTTTTTTTTGCTGCCACAAATATATTTTTGCGTAGATGCTCTCACTCGCCATTTTATGAAAGGCTAAAGGACAAATTATCTTAAAAGCGTCCTGTACATCCAGGTTTGGAGAATACTGGTGTGCAAGCAAATGTGAAGACAGAAAACCAACACATGGCTTCAGAGTGACTGATAATCAGCTCATTCACCCATTTTCTCCTACGTCTCTGCAGCTGTAATGGCACTTTTCTTGCCGTTACTTTTGCTGTTTGTCAGAAAAATAATAGCATCCAGTTTTACGTCATATCCATTTCCTGTTTTGAACGTCTGGCTCAATGGCATTAAGACTGAGTGAGTTACAGATATTGATGACTCATAAGGTGCTGTGTGTGTGTGTGTGTGTAAGTACTTGAGTGTGTGCACTTTGATTTAGCCTGAGTGGCAGGTGAAATAACTGTCCGTCTATGGCTCTCTGTCAAGCAGGTTTGGTTTAATTTGTAACTCACAAACCCCTTCATGTGCCTCTGTCAGTGATTAACTTCTGTGTTTCCAGGGCGACCGGGGACCCAAGGGGGCTTGTGGAGGTGNTCTGTCAGTGATTAACTTCTGTGTTTCCAGGGCGACCGGGGACCCAAGGGGGCTTGTGGAGGTGATGGACCCAGAGGAGAGAAGGTGAGAGAGAATGGGGATTGGTAGAAAGAAGAAGAGGAGAAATTAGCATGAGGAGCTTGCATGGTGATCATGTCATAGCCATTTGAATTTTTGTCACTGCTGGGAATTTTACTTTTGTTAAAATAACAGGAAAACAGCAGGATGTACTGCGTTATATGCAGGGTGGGGCATTAACTTTTTGCTAAACCAGACACCTGACAAATAAATTGAAGAAAATGTGTTATTATATTAATAAGCACATTTGGATTTTGGATTTCATTTTTTACAGTTCAACAGATTCAATGGCAAGCAAAATAAATAAATAAATTTGAAATATTAAGTAAATTAAATCAGATAGAATGCTAAATATGTGAAAGTTAGGTATTCCCATAGCGTCAGGTTTTTGACCACATTTGGGTTTGTGTTCAGGGGGATGGTGGGATGCATGGGCGGTCAGGACTACCAGGAAGAAAAGGAGAACAGGTAAAACTAATATTTCAGGCATAAAACAGGCACTGTTACAATAATTGCAGGCTTGTTTATGAGTGGGAGTCACAAAGTGTGTTTTCTGTTTTCCAGGGGGAAGTTGGACCCCCTGGGGCTCCAGGGACCCCAGGAAAAGAGGGACTGGTTGGTCCCAAGGTGCTGTATATCANACCCCCTGGGGCTCCAGGGACCCCAGGAAAAGAGGGACTGGTTGGTCCCAAGGTGCTGTATATCATGACTCATTTTTTTTTTCTTTAGACAGTAACTGTCTCCAATTGTGAAGTCTTGTCTTTGTCTGTGTAGGGTGAGCGTGGATTTGATGGAGTTGCAGGACCCAAAGGAGCTCAGGGAGAGAAGGGTGAAAGGGTGAGTTTCAGTTTATGAATACTTACTAGCATACGTTTTATACAGTTCTAAATACCATCTATTGTAATGATAAGCAGAGTGTTTGCTGCATATAATATTCATACTTGTAATGCAGAGTTATTGCTTGGCTCTCAGAAGTGAAACATACTTATTCCTTGCAATTACAGGAAGTAATGATTACAATGTGATATTTACAGGGTCCTCCTGGTATACTGGGCCCTCCTGGTCCCAGAGGAGCGGATGGGCCAGCTGGCCTGACTGGCCCCCAGGGATCAGCTGGTGCTAAAGGCCCTGAAGGACTCCAGGGACAGAAGGTGTCTTTCCATGACAACATCTAATGTTACAGTCTGGTGCTTCAATAATGCTTCAATTGTATATGTAAATGTATGTATATTATAATGTTTATTCCCTGTGTGTCAGGGAGAGAGAGGGCCAATTGGTCCTGCCATGGTGGGTCCCCGTGGTATTCCTGGCATTCCAGGAGACAGAGGAGAGCTGGTGTGTATCACACTCATGTTTTTCTGTTTTTTGCTTGTTTTTTTACTATGATTTAAAAAAAANAAAAAAAAAAAAAAAAAAAAAAAAAATTCCTGTGAGCCATATAAAAACACCTGAAAATCACACCATCATTTTCTACCAGGAAGAAAAGGAGAATAGGTAAAAACTAATATTTAGGCATTACCACAATAATTGTAGGACCTAATTACTTGTTGACCCTAATTGTCATTATGCCCCAAAATGGGGGCAAGTACAAGCAGATTTATTAGATTTCGCACTAAGTTTATATGGACCAAAAGCTGATTGTTGTCTTCATTTTACTTGGATTTTTGGTTAGGATCTCATAGGGAAGCCATACAGGGATTTCAAGACTGATTAACCTGGTCCTTTTGCTTTTTGGATACAATAAAGCCACTACTATAGATTTAACCTTTCCCTTTGACTTTGAATTGGGTTTATACCCTGTACCTTGTAACTCAGTAGGTCTCAGTCTACTGAATTAATATGCTGCATGCCTCTCTGTGGGTTGTGTGTACTGATACCTGTCCATGTTGCAGGGAGAGATGGGTCCAGATGGAGCCAAGGGAGACAGAGGAGAGCCAGGCATGACGGTCAGTGCTTCATCCTTACTGCAGGGCTCAATCTGAAGATATTGCCACCAAAGTGCCAAGCACACATGAAGAGATTTTATATTGGGGTCATGTTTGTAAGTGTTTTGTGCTCATTTCCACTCTTCATTTTAAATTCAGGAGGATGAGATCAGAGTGTATGTTCGCTCAGAGATGAGACAGCACTGTGGTGAGTGGCTTGCGTTGCTGATTTATAACCATGTTGTCCCCAAGTTGAACTTCAAATGTTAATCAAAGCATATGAGTCATAGCCTAAACTGAACACTCTATGAAAGTAGAGTAGCAAAAGAGCTGTAGAGAACTAGAGCACTGCCATGACTCTTTCAGCTGACCTTTATTCTTCTCTTTTTGTTTTCTTCCTGTCCATCTGTCTGATCTCCAGCGTGTGGAGGTGAGTGAGCCATTGGACTGCAGCAGAGAGGAGAAGGTTGGACAGAAGGGCTGTGATTTGGCATGAGTCACAGCAGTATACTGCACTACATATGCTGCTATAGGCTCAGTAGTGAGAACTCAGTCTTAAATGCTCTCACGCATTTGTCCTTTCTAAGAATTTTGTGCAGTTTAAATAAATGCAAAGTGGGATTATTTAAACTCATTCACTCTGGGGTAACATCCAGTTTCATTTCTTTTTTCATTAATTCCTGCATTTGTTTAAAATAAGATGATAATTGACTTGGAATCTCTACTATCATCTTTAAATGTTTGCTGATGTTCCTTATGCTGACCGTTTTATGCTTTGTATGACTTTTGCAAGTCATACTGAAATAAGTGCTAGTCAGGTCTGGAGCTTTTTGTTACTTAAAGGACCATACCGTTTGTTTTGCATGTTTGGGCCTAATAATTACTACATGCATACCTGTTACATTACTGCCAACCATTTTCCAAAGCATAAAACTGTATTTAAGTTTTCTTTTATTCTGCCAGATCCCCTAATCTTTCAAAATCAAACATTCAGGTGGTACACTCATCTTAAAGTTTAATGTTTGACCTGCTAAAACACAGGCCTGAATGTACAAGAAGGTATTTTAATTTCTCTGGTAAAAGCAATCTTTTCTTCTGGAACTATACCCTGGTGGAGACATACATATTTTTCTGTGTAGGTCCATGTTGAATCCATGTTGAAACTCTAAATTTATATTACTTCAACAAAAAAAATTAATAGATGCCTTGTTCGCTGTGATGGATTATTTATCTCATGCACAGTTCAAGTCTCTACAAGTTGAATGTTGTAGCATAGTGGAATGAACTGAAACCAATAGCAATCTGGAAGGTAGGAAAACAATGCAAAAATGTCCTAATGTAAATAATATAATGGAGGTAGTATTTATTGGTCTCAAACATGCAAAATCACCAATATAGTACTTCAGTAATTTATCAAAAAACAAAACAAAACAATAATTAACTGCAATTGTATTTGCATTTCGCAGGGGAATTTGTCTTGACTGATTATTATATACAAATAAATGTTATATAAAAATTCTTAAACCATTCTACAGACTTGATCCAATCAAATGAAATGAAGTTGAAAAATTATGATTAAGAGCTGATTAGCAAATGTTTGTATTAATGCGTTTGCTATCTAAGCTGTTAATCAGTTCAGGGCTTCATTACTGTTGTGAAGTGGCATTTGCAGCAGCAGGAGACAAGTGCTGGAGAGGCAGGCTGTCAATAAATATGCAGTGTTATTGAAAATGAGAGCAAACCAAACATTTCACTCATGTTTAATTTATTTATTGTCACTTAGTTGCGCAGGCCAGTATTGGTTTTAATGTCTAGTGTCAAGTCAAATCAGATGTGATTTCACTTGGACTCAAGTCAGACGATGTTTGACTCGAGTGCGACACAAGTTCCTTACAAAGACTTGAGTCCTTAAAAGAACACAAGCTTTTGGAAGATTGTTTGATTGGTCAGTTGGTCTGTTAAGTGATGAAGACACAATCCTGGTTTCATTGCTTCATGGCAACTTTTAAACATGCATTTAGCACTCCAGCTTCAGGGACCATTTTGTTTGTGTTTCCATTACTTTACTGAAATGCTGACCACACTTGCAAAAACTTGGTGAGTTCTTTTAAATGTAATCATGTGCTTTTTGGTAAGCTGGTATATATGTTGGAATGGTGTGATGTTTTGGTGGTGCTTTGGGATTTTTGGCTTTGTAAGTCTGATGCGTCTCAATGTTTTACCTCCAGAATTCTGTCCTTGTGTTTTTGTCTTTTTGCCTTTCTGCCCCCCTTTTCCCCATGATATATAACACTTTCCTGGTCCCTCTTGCTCCCTGAATCCTGTCTCTGCTCCCTTGGTGTCCCTATTCGCTCTTCCTTGTCCTATCTGGTTCTCTCAGGTTTAACCCCAGACACTCGATCCAAGCTCATGGTCAGGGCTCGGCCTGCTCCAGAGCCCTCGCTGGTCCTGAAGGGTGAGCAGGGTGAGTGCGACCGTGTATCACTCTGCCTGCCTGACCCAGTTTGTTTGTCTCTGTGTATCCGTCCCTAACAAAGAGGTTGAACTTGATGGTGCTGTGTATGGAGAACTCTGAACGTTGGTGGTTTTCTCATGAAGAAAACAGAGGACTCCATTTGTTTTGTGTCTCGCTCACTGTGAAACATATTTTCTGCGCCTCTGTTCACATCCAGACAAATACTATTTGAGGATGTAATAATTATTAAGATTTACAAAGCTGCCTGTACTGTGTAGAAGCTGCTTGTATTGAGTCCTTCTACCTAAAGACAGGAGGTTGAGGCACAGGTGGGGGGTTCTTTGATTGGCATGTTGTTGCTCTTGTTTCAGGCCGTGAGCTGCGTGTGGTGATGAATACCAATGACCCAGACTATGAGCACATCTACTCCATTGAGGCCTACGATGAGCCGTTGGAGGAGCTGCTCTACTACACTCCCCCTGGCAACCAAAGTGATGGTACTGTGTGCCACTAATGCGCCATGTTTCCATACTGTGTCCAACTCATCTCTGAAACCAGTCCAGCATTGCTGTGCAGTGAAGTAGCACTTTCCCACACAACGAGCACTGCCTAAGCAAGCGTGGTCTCAAAATTTTGTGAAACGAGCACGATGTCTAAAATGCAGATATGTATTTTCTGCCTGAAATTTAAGTATATTTTCCCTACTACAGTACAGTAACATGAAACAGACTTTAAAACAAAATAGTGGAAAATTTAGGTGATTTTGGTTTGATGGTAGATGGCTACTAATCTGCCATCGGCTCTGGTAGCCTTGCTTCAGTTCGCAGCTAACGGTAGCAATTTTTCTAGCATTAGTGCAGATTTTATTATAGGCCTTTTTTTTTTTACCATGGCAAAAGCATCCCAAATTCACCAACTTGTTTTAGTCATCTAGAATGACCTACCACTGATGACAGTTGTTTACTTGCTTACAGAAAAACTAGCACTGGACTCAACCTGGATATATTTGGTTATGTTGGCAGTCAGCATCACATACAGTCTAATCTATTCAAAGTCAAAAATTTTCAATACTTTTTATGTGAGCATACTAAAACTGAACTCACAACAATATTTGTATTTTGTACTATGTGCAGATTCAACCAAGGATTTTTAAAATTATTTTTCCCCACAAAAAGTTCCATTTAGGCGTTTCATTAAAACCTTCATGTAAATCAAACCTTTCTTCATAAACTTATAGCCGTTTATAGTGCCTTGTCCAAACTGAAACCGAGAAGAATCATGTAAGCCTCCCTGGTGGAGGGCTCTGTTAATGCCAACTACAAAGCACTTCCTCTGGGACTGTGACACTTCCTCAATTCCTTATCATTTCTCTGTCTGACAGCAGATCTTCACCAGTCCAGTATTTGATAAATTATTTAAAACACTTTTGTATTTTTGTAAACAAAAGTAGAACATGGCATCTGCGATATTATAGTCCTCCAAGGGTTAAACTTAACTCTTGCCTATCTTTTTATATGACAAGCAGGAGACGATGGCGTGCCAAATTTGTGTAGCATCCCATTATTCAATTTACTTAATCAATGCATAATCCAATTTGTGCCTGGGGAGCGTATATCATATTGTTTATGTCCTTGTGCATCACCATGTGCTTATTTCATGATATTATGAGACTGCATTGGCCGAGTATATTTCTCACATGCCCCGCTAAAAGCACACACCACCCTGAGTCTGTGACCTTTGATGTTGCTAGTGTAGATGGCTCATGTTGACTCTTATCTCATTAATTCTTTTCTCTATTTCCACTGACTCATCATTAACAGATGTGTCTGATACTGTTTGTATGTGTCTCTGTGTGTTTAACAGGTGATATATTCAACGGTGAACCTCAGAAAACAGTCAAAACTGAACCAAACAAATCAACCAGTGCTGATGTTCAGAAAGCAGCCAAAGTTGATGCTCAGAAAGCAATGAAAGTTAAACCTTTCAAAGCAAGGTCCCAATCAGTCAGGTCCAAGAGGAGAGTTGAAGAGGAAGGTAAACCTGCTCATGCACTGTAGTCTTATTTTAGGATTCATTAAGGGTTCATTCCCCCTGCCTGACTCTTTGTCCGCTGTCTGGCCAACTCTTCATGCCTCAGTCCTGAAGATAAGATAATAAAATAAATAAGATTAGAATATAAAAATAATTAATACACCAGTGGTAATAATGTATTTGCTTCTAATTGTCTAGTATTGATCTCGCTGCCATGCTTTCTATCCACTGAGCTCCCTGTCGCTCCTTATTGGTTCTCTACCTCTGCCTTCTTTTTGCCTGCCCTGCCCCTTTATTAATGTATGTATTTGTTTATGAGTGTGCACACTTTTCATATGTGTCTTCTGCAGTTTCAGCAGATGTGTGCTTGCTGCCCATGGAGGAGGGGAGCTGTGGACGATACACTTTACGCTGGTACTTCAACAGTCAGGTTCAGGCCTGCAGACCCTTCATCTATAGTGGCTGTGAAGGAAACAGTAACCGTTTCCTCCACCTGGAGCAGTGTGAGGAGGTCTGCCAACAGGAGACCCAAGGTACATAGGCCCAAACACTACTTGTCAACAAACAGGTGTTGAATGCATGTAAAGTAACAACTGTTTTCTTATGCAGGTACTCATCCCTTGAAGACAGAACGATGATTGTGATCAACTCTTCCTCAGCCACCAGAGTTTTTATAAAGCCTTTATAGATAATTGTTTTGTCTAAATGTCAGTGGTCAAGATTTGCTTTTGTTTATTTATTATCCTCACTTAAACCCAACCAAACGTTACCCCAGGTTGAGGGGAGTACAAGAGTACATCTTTGCTTTATGTTTCTCCAAATTCATTTAGCTCTTTTTGCCAAAATTAGGCTACTCATCAGATTCAGTGGTTAAAAAAAAAAAAAATACTTGAACAAAAGAAGCCAAGGTATTGTTCTTTTTGGCTGTAGTTGAACAAAGTCTTTTCTATAGCTAGGTTTATTTAACATTTGCACAGTGCAGAAGCGTGAGCACATTGGTTTCCTTTTTCGGTGTACCCATCCAACAATGTTTTAGTACTTTGCTCACTATCATCTATGTCACACGTCCTAAACAGGAAGTAAGAGAAATGCCTTCAGTTTAATATTATTGCCCAGCGGTTCATAAGTCTCATTTCAGTGCTAACTAAACTTAATGGCCATTTCTGAGGCTGTAGTTTGTAGTGTTTTTCAGTGAATATCCTGTTAGATACCTTTTGGAACGTGTAAGCGAGGGTCTACTCCTGACCAGTGTTCCTTGTTGCCTAATTAGTATTCAGTGTAACAAACTACAGCTTCAAAAATGATTAAGTTGAATCAACTCCTGTGAGAGTCCAAACTAAAAGTAAACATGATACTGGTATTTCCTGCAGGGATACTGTGCTGTATTATAAGGTGCTTTCGTTTGCTCATTCGCTGTATGTGCAGCACCATTTTACTGCTCATACAGTCCTACTTTACAACTCAATACAAATAAGAGTCATTATTATTATGGATATAGTTTTATTATTTTTAACAATGAAGAATCAAGCACAGTATACTGCCTTTATTTTGTACATATGTCATTGTTATTTGGGGGAAGTTGTAGCATTTGTATTCTGCATGTCTACCTGTTGAGAAAAGGTGCTATTTTTATACTGTGTGTTAAAGAT
The DNA here is from genome assembly GCA_014773175.1 of Lucifuga dentata. Taxonomy (NCBI): domain Eukaryota; kingdom Metazoa; phylum Chordata; class Actinopteri; order Ophidiiformes; family Bythitidae; genus Lucifuga; species Lucifuga dentata. The sequence continues at coordinate 42,931 of VXCM01002186.1, read as the reverse complement.
GGAGGCTTGTGTTTGTGTGTGGAACAAGCTGTAGAATTGTGGAACCTTTTAATGAACACTTCTAATAAACCAAATGTTTAAGTAAACACAATTTTGATTTATTCTGTCATTTTAGCCTGTTTATCTTCTCATTATGGAATGTCTCTTTGAGAGCTCACAACTGCCTAATAGCAAACTATATCGGGGATCAAGCTTGAGTTTGATTTAAACAGTGTTGACATACCCTTTCTTGAAAAATGTCTTTGCAAGTGTGTTTGTGTGTGTGTGTGTGTGTGTGTGTGTGTCAGTGATCTAGATCTTCTAATTTGATCAGCATACTTTATTAATGAGAGGATTTTCTGCTTGTTGGCCACGACTCCTCCTCCCTTGGTCCTCCATGCTCTCTGCCCTCTGTTGATTTCCCCTGGTGGTAGAAGCTCTGGGAAACATTCTGACTCCACATGCTCTTCATCACACTTCACCAGGCTTCACATAGCACTGCTTTATCATCTTGTCCTCCTCCTTTACCTGAATTAATTGCAAAAGTTATTTTAGTCAACACCTTATCAAGCTGCAGGCTTGCATGTGTTGGCAGAGCTTGTATGAAAGCTTTAACAATTCATACACAGTGGCAAGGATGTCAGGTTGATGGTTGTGGATAAAATCAAATAAGGCTTGTAGACTTTGCACATTATTTGAGTCAGTTTGTAAGGAAAACCAAACAAAATGTAAATATTTGATGAGATTTGCTTCATTAGATGTGTGAACTTTAATTTTATGTTTTTAACTTTTAATATTGCCATTTTAATTTGACCAAAACTGATATTGTTCATATTTATATATTTTTTTTTTGATTAGTGAATCCTCAAGCATAATATCAGTATTAAATTGTGGTGCTTTTTTTTTTTTTTTTTTTNTTTTTTTTTTTTTTTTTTTTTACTTAATGTCTCAAACTACAAATTAGTAAAATGTGGAAATACTAGTATTTGCACAAAGAACAGAAGCAGTTTATTAACAGCAGATATGAACAAACATGTTTTCATATTTTTTTCTTTTTAATTTTAAGTTTTAGTTTATATATATATAGATATAGATATATATATATCTATATATATATAGATATATATAGATATAGATATATATAGTTTTGTTTTGTTTTTTTTCAGTATGGTACCTGAGTGCTGTGAGGGCATGTTTATAACTTTCTATGTGTGTGTTTGCATGGGAAAGCGAGAGAGAAACAGACATTACATGTTTCAGCACAGAAAAACAATCTGTACAAATTGTAACTGTATGCACATTCTATAATAGCTGTGTAAATGTATTTTGATTGAGTAAATGTCTTTGGGAATACATGCATTTCATTTGAAGAAATGTAACACTTCCAAAGAAAATGCCACAGTATAAAAATGAACTGTGTGTGAGGCAGTCCCAGGTACATGTGCAGGATCTGGCTGAGCCTGTATCATCCAGGCTGAGCTTCTATGATCAAATCTGAGCATAACTGTCACAACTTCTGTGACAGTAGTGACAGTAGTGAAAACTTTGCAAATGCCTTGTCTTGCAAATAATGATCTCTTATAGCCTCATGGGAATACAATCTATTTTGTGTAAAGTATGTAGTGTAGCATTTCTGTTTGTGGTCACTTGTGCTAAAATTGTGCTATGCACTGTATGTGCTGCATCTAAGACCCATTTTTTTTTCCTGTCATGCATGTCTGCTCCTTGCCTGTCCCTCTATCTTTTCACTTCTTATCTGTTCCAAATGTGTGTGTGTGTGTGTGTGTGTGTGTGTGTGTGTGTGTGTGTGTGTGTACACATATGCTTGTGCAGTCTCCTTGGCGCAGAAGCATATTTTGCCATAATTTATGTGATGGAGATTCATCTCAGATATCCTAAAAATAGAAACTGCCACCCATTTCAACAGCCGTAACAACTCACACAAGGCACCAAATCCTTCACAGAAGCCTCAAGCCAGGGACGTGTAAGGACAGTGATGTGTATGTGCATGTGTTGTGTTTCTGTATGAGCGGGCTTGTGTGAAATACCTACTGCAAACCATCTGCGAAAGAAAGCAGAATTTTAAACAGTAATAAGAGGCTTCTCAGGGCTTTTCAGGTCTCTCTCTCTCTCTCTCTCTCTCTCTCTCTCTCTCTCTCTCTCTCTCATGCTCTCGCTCTCTCCCTCATTATTTTGCTCAGACTTGTCCTGCATAGACCTATGCTTATGTTTGTGAGTGTGACATACAAGTGATTGTAATTTCATATGAATTGTTTCTTATCCTCATTTCAGCACTGAGATTGTAACTCCCACCATTTGTAGAATACATAAACAGGCATACTGATGGCATAAATAAATCATTGTGGAATATTGCTGAGATTATTAGCTATTTTAACACCCTGCATATAAAATAGAAACATGGTCAGGATTTCTTTCTGCACATTAAAAGAATATACAATTATTTAAGGAGCGCTATTTTCTACAAATATAAAATTGAAGATATTGCCAGATGAAGCTCTTTAAATTATACACAGTCAGGATAAAATTCAAATTCAATTTTTTTTGGGCCATGGCCCTTCAAGGGTATTCAGAGCCATCATAATCCTTTTGCTGGTTGTTGGTCTTTTGGAGGATAATCATGCACATGCAGATTGCAATGGTGGCTCCCTCCCTCTGTGTGAGCCAGAACTAAGTCTTACCTCCTCTCTGCTGTGGAGTATGCAGAAACACATTAGGAGTTGTTCATTTTTCCTATTCATTGACCTTGACTGTTTAAAGCTCTGGGGTCTTTGGTTGGCAGAGCTCTGTATTGGTAGAACCTAGCCAAGAGAAAGGAACAAGTCAGCTTCTCTCTCTCTCTCTCCCTCTCTCTCTCTCTCTCTGTCACTCCTCTCACTCTCACTTTTGCTCTTTTTCTCTGCCACCCACTTCCCTCTGCAAGTACAAAGGCTGTTGCTATAGCGATGAAACATGCTAGAAATGTGCTCTACTCACTTTTACCCTCTCAGCCATATTTGCATACAATATGAACTGTATCACTTCTATCTTTATTTCTTTGTTCCAGTTTCTCTCACACATTGCACTAGACCATCAAGTAAAGCCTATATAGCCCCATGTATGGGTAGTGTGTGTTTTTTCTGTTTAGGTGCATATACAAGTTTACTCATATATGTGTGTGTGTCAGGGGAAATGGTGAAAAAACAAGAATGTGGGAATACTGTAAAGCTTGCCTGTGTTGCACACATGATTCCTCCATTCAATGACCTTTACTATCTGTCATCACCCTGGGATAGTGAGTGTTGACAGGATGTCAGAAGTTCTCTCTGTCCTTTAAGTCTTTTTGCTTCTGCACTCAGAGTTCTGCCCATCTAAGCATTTATTCAGCTTATTGATCTCAACATTTGGGTGAACCTCTCAGTGCTTCACAAAGCATTTCAATTAGAAATTAGTATGACACACCATCCTATCCATGCTCACCTCATATTTCACTGACTTTAAGTCAGTAATGGTTGCTCTGCAGGTTGATGCTTAATGAAGTGTTTCAAAGTTTTTAAAGATCTAAGAACTGGAGAAGGGAGCTACTTTAAAATGCAAAATTAATGTCATGGAAGCATTAACTATACATTAACCATATCTACTTTTTGAGAACTGCTGTCAGACTGCAGAATGCAACCACACCCAACTCCATACCATCCATCCCTCTGGTCTCTCTCTTCTCCATGGCTCCTTGCCTGTCCATCTCTCCCATATACTAACAAGGGTGTTGTTTATGTTTAATTTTTTTCCTCCAGCAGATGAGTCAGCTATTAGCATATTCTCTTCATTATGGCAGTGATGATCATGGGCCACCTGAGTGTCAGAATGCCTCAGCATTATTAAAAGTCTCTCAGGGGATATCTGAGGCACATAAACCCAAATTAGCATATGCCATTTCTCATCTCTTCCTCCTGTCATTCAGCTTCCTGTTCCCTATTTCAGTTTATGCTGAAACCACTGATAGCTTGAAATTTTTTTGGGCTGTTTTACTTTCTGAGCTCTCCCTATCCATTACTCTCTCTCTCTCTCTCTCTCTCTCTCTCTCTCCCCCCCCCNTCCTCTCTGCTTCAGTCTTTTCCCCTGCAAGTATCTTCTTCCCTCTCTTGACTGTAAGCAAATCTGTAATCTGTAATTTTGCAGCTGAGTAGGAAGCAGAGAGTGGTGGTGGAAATTATCAGTTATTGGAGAAGAAGGGGAGATAAGACAGGATCCCATCAGCTACTTCCTGCCTGGTGTACCACCTAAACCTATTCCTTCTGTTGTAGCAAGTTGGTAATATGGCCTTGCATATATACCCCTTTTACCTACAGTTTGAGTTATCTGATGGTATTTGTCCTATATACTGAATTCATCATATAACAATATGGAAAAAGGCTGTCCTTTTGTACTCTGTAGCATTGCTGTATTCATTCCATTCATGTAGCATTCCTGATACTTTCCAAATCTTGTGTTCCATCAGCTGTGTTTGTGTTACCAGTGTCACCTTGATCTCTCAGAGATGGTCTGAAACAGTCCAATGCGGTCTGTTAACCTCTGCCCTCAGCTTATGCTGCCTTATGCTGCAAATGTCCTTGCCAGTGTAATCCTGCTACAGTTTTGAAGTGTCATTTGGATAAGCAAAGTTAAGATTTTACCTCTTATTTCTACTTCAGTTAAAAGTCCAATCAGTGTAATGGCTTTCAAAGACTATAGTCTCCCATTTAGCTATTCATTTTCTTAATGACTTGAATTGTGCTGGTGCTTCAGACCCATGGGGTCATTACCTGAATGACTTTTTCTGTCCCTGCTCCCTAACTAACTTCATGTGACCATGACAGCTTCCCTATAAGTAATTAGCTATTGATTCAAAATTTTGCCTAAAGTAAGTCTCTCTTTGAATGAAATTGTCATGTTGTTTCAATTCAACATCAAAATGCAATGGAAAGGGATGACAGTAATTAAGATAAATAGAGAGTCCTTCTGTCCAAAGTCATTTAATGGAGATAAGAGAAGGCTAGAGAGTGAAATGATAATTTCCCCACTTGTAGATTGTATGAAAGCTGTTTATGTGGACAGATCAGGTTGGATTACTGGGCTCCAGGGCTCTTTCCAGCATGTTATCTCTGCCAGGCTTCAAATATTATCTTCCATCTAATTCAAATGGAATCCCCAGGTTTTTAATATAAAACAAGAAAACAATAATAGCGGTTCAATTAAAATGTTAGTCGATGGTGACTATAGGTTTATGCATGCAGATTGGGTACAGGAGGAAGAAGCCTGCTGTTGCTTTTCTGGAGAGGTGAAGTGTATCTGCGGGTGAACGGGCAGGTTTGGGGATGGGAGGGGACTGAGGGACTATGTGGATGAGGAACAGGAGGGCTGAGCTAAAGACAGGCATCGTTGTCAGCTGCTGCCCAGTTACAACAGACTGCACAGGCAAGGGTCAGGAAGAAGGGTCCAGCAGTGCAGGAGGGGGGCAGAAGTGACAGGTCAGTGCACATCTTGTCCTCCATCCATCACACAGTCCTGTTGTGCTTCAATCAAACCAGAAACTTCTTGACTAAACCTGACTGCAGCTACACAGAAAATTCAGAATCATGCAGACGCCAGTGGTAGAAGTATCAAATCTTTTTCTTACATTAAAGTACTAATACCACAATACTTCATTGCAAGTCATACATTCAAAATTCCACCCAAGCAAAAAAAAAAGAAAAAAAAAAGTATCAGCAATAAAATGGATTCAAGTATCTACAGTAAAAGCACTTATTGTGAAAAAAAAGTCCCTGCTAAAGTGTTAAACTACTGATACATTTACATAATCTCCAAATTTAGAGATAAAAGGTATTCTGACACTATGAAAACCTTGTATCTCCAAGTTTAAAGAGCTTGTATGAAATGAAAATTGGAAACTTTGATAATGAAAAAAAGTCTTGAACCCAAAACTAGAGATACTTAACAGTGTAAAAACTTTCTTTATCTAATTTTGGAAATTTCCAGTCAGTTGAAGCTTCTCCTCATCCTTCTCCTTAGTAAGTTCAATAACCTCGTTCCCATTAGAAAACAATTTTGATAATGTTTAAAATGCACTGTGCCATCAAGATATACAATGCTAAGATTTTACCCAACAGCATTGTTTTGTGACTTTATCTCGTGGTATTTAAAGTCTGACTCTACAACATATCAAATAAAGTACAAGTACCTCAAGTACAATACTTAAAAATACAATTAGTTACTTTGCAATTATGGTGCATGCAGGACAAATTACAGTCCAATCTGGTAAAACATTTCTTCCTTAATCAAACCTATATATTGTGGTCAAAGTGAAACATATATAAGTAAAGTTTTCGTAATGGTTACACAACTTGTAATTTCAAGTTAAGATGCATTTTCCAAACCCAGCTGTTAGGAGACAAGATTGTTCAGAATTGTTGTGTAGCTGCATTGTGTGGCGAGCTAAAGCTCATTTCACAGCTCATTAGACATATTTGAAAAGCAGCAGCCAGGAGACTCACAGTGAGCACACAGCATCAACAAAATAATAGTTTACAATTGCTATGACACAGCAGTTGGTGGTGATAGTCCAGCCAAGACCAGTCGAACCGTCATGGTGACACAGACAACATTACAGAGCCACTGTGCATGTCCACGGCTACTCCCAGTGTAGACTAATGAGAGGGTAAATCAAGCTGTCAGTATCCCCCCTCCTTCGGCAGGACAGCATGAGCTTAAACAAATACACTTCTGAGGTGGCATTTAGTGAATGACCTTTCTGTGTCCTACTTCCTCTTCTTTATGTTGGCAAAAGGTACATTTCCCTACATTAATGATGCAGTATTCTAAATGGCTAGACTCTGATCAAATAGCTGCTGTGCACGTTGTTTTATGTTGCCTCCACCCTCCCCTCCAGCTCTCTTTATTGGCTGTCTTTCTCGCTCTACCTCACCCATAATCCTCTCTGCCTGCCCCGTGCCCCTGGCTCAGCGATTGCTTCACTTAAACCCCAGCTCAAGGTCATCACCACAGTGGCTGTCACAAAGATTTTTAACATTGTGTTTCGTCAGCCTCCTCTTTTTATTCATACCATCTCATGCATACAATTATCGGGTCACAGGTTAATTCTTTCTTCGAGTGCTATTTTTGTCCATTCCTTAGCTGTTTCACTTTTGAAGGAGCCTGCCGGTGATTTTGCATGTTTGAGCCCAATAAATATAACCCGCATACACGTTACATTACTGCTAACCATTTTCCAAAAGAAACTGGAGCTACTGGAGCGGTACATTTTAGATTTGTTTTTTTCTACCTTACAGACTGCCATTAGTTCAGTTCATTCCAGGATGCTAGTAAAATCAACTTGTAGAGACTTGAAAGGTGCTTAAGTTAAGTAATCCATCACTGCGAACCAAACGTCATTCTTATTTTTTGTCAGTTACTTTATTTAATTGGTCCAACATGGAGTTGCACAGAAGAAACTGTATGTCTCTGCCAGGGAATATAGTCCTAGAAGAAGCTTTTACCAAGAAATTAAAAAACAGTCACCTTCTAATTTCAGACGTATGTGTTAGCAGGTGAAACACTGAATTTTAAGCTAGGTGTATCACTTGACTTGATTTTGATACATTATAGGATTTGGCAAAGTAAGAGAAAAACTAATACTGTTTTATGTTTTGGAAAATGGTTGTTAGTAATGTAACGTGTATGCAGGTAGTATTTATTGGGCATAAACATACCAGTATGGTCCTTTAAAGGAAGAAACAAAGCTGCTATGGGAGATAGCAGCTTTGTTTGTTCTTACGCTTTACATTTAAAAAGAAAATGTAGCTTCATCAGAGGGTGACGTGTAAGATGTCATGACATTTAATTTGCACTGTCTCAGGTTTATGGGACTCTTCAGCTGCCATCTTGGTGTCTATAACTTTAATAAGGTCAGCTATAAGGATTTGTCCACAGTGTGTTTCAGTCTTGTTCAAGGGCGTCTTGTTCAAGGGCGTCTGAATATAAATTTGTGCTTAAACATTATTGTAATTATATTCTCAATATATTTATTACCTGAGTGTCTGAAATTCACTTTTGAACCCTTGGGAAAATAACGATGACTGTTACCTTTACCCTTACTGGAAGCTCTTCAATATTAAATTCTTCTTGCTCTGTGACACAAATGGTAAGATTAATACATACCGTCACTAGTGAGGTTATGTTTTTACCTGTGACTGTTGGTTTGTTTGTTTGTTAGCACGATTACTCAAAAAAATTATGAACTTGATTGAAGGGTGCAGTATGGCCCAGGAAGAACCTATTAAATGTTGATGCTGATCCACACCTTGGGGCAGATCCAGGATTTTTGAAAATGATTTGTTAAAACTGAGATAGGGCTTTTTTTTTTTTTTTTAAAANTTTTTTTTTTTTTTTTTAAATATATGTGTCGTTTCTTGAGAAGTAATACACCAATTTCATGGACAGAAAAATCAGGCATATCTATCCCATGATAGACAGTCAATAAATGCAATTTGGTCAGATCCAAACAAGGATCCAGATGGTGAACTAAAATGTAAACCTGGACAGGGATTACATTAATGGAACGCTAGGGCAGAAACATACAGCAACCACTAATGTATAGTTGAGATGATACTGATTCAATAACATGCAAATGGTTTTGACATATAGTGGGGTCCAAAAGTCTGAAACCACATTGAAAATCTGTGATGTTTTCCATGTAAATCTGGTAAGAATCAGAAAGTGTAACATCACAAGAAGCTCTTTGGAACATTGTCAAATCATGCTGGGGTAACTTGGCTAATCAGGTTTTGCACAAACTGGTGGAGTCCATGCCAGCTCGAATGCATGCTGTCATTAAAGCAAAAGAGGGGCATACCAGATACTAAGCTATTCTGAAATTCTTGTACATTTTTCAAAGATTCAACTTTTCACTCAAATTGTTAAGGTGATATTATTATTTGTAATGAACAATCTTGTATTAAATTCAAAGAGAATGAACAATAGAAACATTTTCACAGTGGTCATGGACTTTGGACCCCACTGTATATTTAGAAGTTAGGTAGATCCAGAAATATATTGTGTTTATTGCAGTTATTTCTTTCTCTTTTTGTTCAGCCTTGGGGGAGGAATGCTCTGAATAACTTCAAACTTTTACATAGAGATTTGATCATGCATATGAGAGAGTTATGTGTGGTGGTTTCAATGTAACCTGCCCCCCTCCCCCCAAACCACCCACCACCTCCCACTGAGCTGTCTGTGGGGCGGAAGCCAGGTTTGGTCCCAGGCTTTGACATGTGTCCAGGTTTACCAGAGTTCTGCTGGGGTCTTTGATACTCTGCTGGACAGACAGAGACATTGCCCTGCCTGCTGTCAGACGGGACATAGTCAACAAGCACTTAACACACTTCAGTCAATAAACTAGCTTGTTCATGCCAGTGTGAATAATTAAACAGCAAAGTGTGGCATATCGCTCCACTATATGTTTCATTTCTATTTTGCTTCACAAAAGTGATCATAGACACAGGTATAAAATTTAAACCACAGGCAAACAAAATAGTTTGATATACTTTATTGATCTATGAAGAAAAAAAAACTTCTAAGGGATAAGACCAGGAGATCAGTGCAAGGTCATAGAACAGCAATCTTAGATCTCAAGTCCAGTCAAGTCAAATTTATTTGTATAGCCCAGGATCACATACAATGTTTCAAAGGGCTTTACAGACCCACACATTAGTGGTTCCAACCCACCCCAAGCTCTCTAAGAAGACAAGGAAAAACTCCCCAAAAACCTTTTTATATAAGGAAAATGGAAGAAACCTCAGGAGAGGCTATTCAAAGAGAGATTTCCTCTCCTCAAATGACTGGGTGTGCAATAGGAGCCACAGGTGGAGAAACAGGTAAATTACAAAGATCAAAAGCAAGGAAATATTACAGAATAGTATGAACAGCAAATACTCAATGATCCAGTGTCACTTTAGGTAGGGGGATCTGGTATTCAGTTTTTGCTCAGTGGGAAAAATTAACAGGCATCTCATTGTTTGTCAGTGTGTTTTTGTATTCCTGTGGATCATTTACTCTGTTTTAGACAGTGTGACATATTTCTAATGCTGCTGCAAGGGAGCTGGACAGGAAAGATTTCTTTGACTTAAAACAGATAAATGTCATGTTTTAGAATTGTCCCTTCAGATAAAAGAGCAGGGTTTTCTTTTGAGACATAGCATTTTGTGCTGACATTCAACAACTATATGAAAAGAAATCCACTGAAGGAGAAGGAGAGATACAAGATTCTCTATAGACTCAGAAGACAAAGTGCACTCTCAATACATACTGTATTGAGAATTTCTCAGCTCGAAAACCTAATGCTCTGCTGGCTGCAACAAGTTCAGGCACCTTGTTTTGGCATTAATGAATTATGGGAATATGGGAATTACAGAAAATTACTAGAGATCTAGATATCAGAAATCACTAGGTAGATAAGGCAGATGGAGATGGATGAAGGTGGATGAAGGGACCGTAAATATACAGCTCTTTAGCTATTTATCACAATATAACTGCTAAACTGTTCTAAAAATCACAGACTGGTAATACATTTGTATGCTATACATTATTCCAAGATAAATTTTGTCTTGGTGTAGTGCAGATTCTTGCTGTCATGGGTGCACTGGGGGAGACCCTGAATGATTTAGGGGCCCAAAGCCTGACTGGGGCCTTGATGTATGGCAGAGATTATAGGAATATTTTATCACACATCACTGTACTATTTTCGCACGGGCCAAAAGTGGCTCCCCTGCCTGCAGATTCTATACTTATTATGCCATCATGATATGCAGAGTGCAACATGTCTCAGTATAGATGTATGAACACCTCTTTACTGCATGTATATTTTTTGAGTCTGTTTCTGAGTCTTTTTGTTGGCATGGTGTGCACATTTGTTTGCTTGCTAGTATTGTGTGTGTGTGCATGTTTAAATGTTTTTCTGCATTTTCCCTTGGCTAAGTGACGCGGGCATATGGTATGTGGGTGTTTGGCAGATGCTCCTAATCACTGGCATCACTTGCATTTGATGTGACTGTTTTCACAAGAGATTCGTTTTGGTAGCAAGGGCATTTCACTGTGTTTTTGTGTTTATCAAGAAAAAGGCGGCTTTGTGCTCACAGGGGAACTCAGTGTCCTGTAAATGCATAGTTCAGTGCAAGAGAGAGAGAAAGGTCTGGATACAGAGAAGTGGTGGTGTGAACTGAGGTAGTATATGCAGAGGGAAATGTGCTAAAATCTTTCAACTGAGACCGTGAGCTGTATAACACAATCTGGGAAGGATGACATGAAGCAGTAATTTTCTGCAATTTTTCCACCCAAAATCTACATGTTATTCTTCTGCTCGCTTTGTCTCCCTCTCTAAAATACACAGCACTCAAGCTGTCAGATGACACCCAACAAGAAAGTTTTTTTTGTTTTGTTTTTGTAAATATAGCCTGAAAGAATTTTTATTTTCTCAATATATTTACTGTATATACTCGACTATAAGCGATGTCGAATATAAGAGACCCCCTGATTTTGACCTGCAAATTTAAGCCGACCCCCTGATGTTCCATCAGTTTATTTGTTTAGCAAATTATCTATTTGTCTCATAGTATTCCTGAGATTTTCTGAAAAATAATCCACATAGGCCTAGTGGTACCAGTAAACAGCTGATTAGCTGCTATAAGTGACATTAGCTAACATTAAGTTTTCCAGACTCCTCTTCCTTGTCTGAATCATATTGATGAATGTAAGGAAAGCTTTACAAGTGAGCTATAATTATCATGGTGCTTATTTAGCTTATTTAGCTGTGTAATTATAGTGATTTCTTTTTTTTAAGAATAATTTTTTTAAGAATCATTATGTGTTTTCAGTAATTATCCTGTACCTGAGTCGATGCAGGCCTGTCTATGTGCTGGACATTNTCATTATGTGTTTTCAGTAATTATCCTGTACCTGAGTCGATGCAGGCCTGTCTATGTGCTGGACATTCCTCCATACGGAGTTTGGAATTCCCTCAGCCGACCCCCTGATGTTGTTCCATCAATTTATTTGTTAATCAAATTACCTGTTTTTCTGGGTATTGTCATAATATTCCTCTGATTTTCTGAAAATAATCCAGGGTAACGGTAAACATGATATTTATTTCAGCAGCTAATTACCATAACTGATGGATCACGGCTTACTGGCTGCCACAAAATGTGCTGGATAACATGGTTAGTCAGGAAATACATCATTCTAATTTATGATTTAAACTGTTTTCCACAGGTAGTGGTAATAGTAGTATTTCCACCCCAGGAAATTTTGTTCTCTGTGATTTGAATTACTCGTGTATAAGCCGACTCCCGATTTGCATTGTGAAATTTGGTTAAAAAAAAAAAAAAAAAAAAAAAACTCGGCTTATACTTGAGTATATACAGTAACGTAAAAATATATTTTAGTTTTTCTGTTATTTTTTCCAAATCCTGTAATCTTTCAAAATCAAACATTCCAGTGATACATCACCAAGATATATCTGGAGACACTTTCTTTCATGTAGTGTGCACGTTGGATCGGTAAAGTTCAATTACTTTGACAAAACATTTGAAAGACATTGTATTCATTGTGATGGAGTACTTAAGTCAAGCATGTTTCCAGTCTCTACAAGTTGATATTTATTGCGTACTGGAAGGAACTGAAATCAATGGCAGTCTGGAAGGTAGCATGTTTTGTAGCATGTCTTGGAAAATGGTTGGCAATAACATAGTGCCTCAAACAAGAAAAATCACTAGTATGGTCCTTTGATATGTTCATTTCATCATGTTTATTTAGCATACAAAGGCTAACAATGTAAAAATAAGACCAAGGTTAGTTGTGACACAAAATACAGATATAAAATGTAAAATAGCTCACAAACCTTTTTTTTTTTTTTTTTTTTTTTTTTTTGTTTGTTTAGCACACATTCCATCGTGAGAGTTCATGACCAGTAAACAACTTCAGCATGGATCCTGGCACTCCTCAGAAACCACAGGCTTTGACAGCTTTTATCTAAATCTGCCTCCACCACTTTTAATCTAACATGTTCACATGCACAGTAATTTATGACTCCTGTGAAATAACTATTTGCGAAAGCACTGCAATGACAAGGACCTCATATTTCTTTTGTCCAAGGTCACAGTTTTAACACTCGGTGACCTTGATCCCTGCACACAACTCACAGTGACAGCATGACTGTTCAGTACAGCAGATGAAGTATGCACACTAAAATGAGATGATAATCCCAAGTGAAATATTGCTTTAAGCATCTTGAATCTTGTCTGTCACTCTTTTAACATCTCATCTTCTACTGGCCCTGGGGTCAACACATGAAAATTTAGAGTTTGACATCCACATGGCAGACAAAGATAATGTGTAGCGCAATGTGTTCTCCAGTGTGGGGCAGGGTGGGGGCTAAAATTATCATGTCAAACCTGAAATCTGGTCATTTTTTGCCTTAGAGGGAGATCAGCTGGAGTGGGTGTAATATGTTCTGAGAGAGAGAGAGAGAGAGAGAGAGAGAGAGAGAGAGAGAGAGAGAAGAGAAAGTATTTGGGAAATCTCACTGAAATTACTACTGACGAGTGTTCACCCTTGAGGAATCTCAGGTCGTCCTTGTAAGCGGCTACCCATCACACATTGCG